>OVAX01000044.1:54776-159033 GCA_900406405.1 Lepidium africanum
TTTTTTTTTTTTTTTTTTAATTTTTAATTTTTTGTAACTAAACCAAATTAGTTACAAGAGATCCAAATTAAATTGGAGATCAGACTCTAGGGTTCCGGCGAAAAGTATTCAAATTCTTCTCCCGGAATAACACAACCAAAGCTCTTATCGACGATTTGCATCTGTTTACTTGGAGCTTTAATAAGAGTTTAGCGATACGCAATGAGTAGAGGTCAGTCGTATTTGGTCAGCTTCTTTAGAAACCGAACTCGACAAAACTCAAATACCCAGATACGGAGTCTTTATGTTGAGTCTCGGGATAATGAATCCAAGCCCGAGGAGCAAAAATCGGCTGTGAGTTATACGGATATGGCTAAAACTGTCAATAGAATCATGAGAGAGAGACAGAAATGGCAGCAAATTCTGGTATCTGATTTTTCCTCATTTGATTTTGCAGATCCTTTGTTTTTCCGTGAACTGTTGAAATCACAGAACAATGTTCTGTTTTCTTTGTGGTTCTTCCGATGGGTATGTTCGAACTATGATTACAAACCTGATCCTGTTTCTTTAAACCTTCTCTTTGGTGCTCTTTTGGATGCAAAGGCCATAAAGGCTTCTAAAAGTTTTCTTGATACCACTGGTTTTAGCCCAGAGCCCACGTTATTAGAGCAATACATTAAGTGTCTTAGTGAAGAAGGTTTGGTAGAAGAAGCTGTTGAAGTGTATAATGTACTGAAAGAGAAGGGAATTACTCCTTCAACCGCAACTTGCAATTCTATTTTATTAGGTTGCTTACAAGCGAGGAAACTCGATCGTTTATGGGAACTTCAAAAGGAAATGATAGACTCTGAGATTGATCTCGAGAGGATTCGGTGTTTGATTCACGCTTTGTGCGATGGTGGGGAGGTTAGAGAAGGCTATGAGCTTCTGAAACAGGGTTTGAAACAAGGCCTTTATCCAGGACATGATGTGTATGCCAAATTGATATCTGGGTTCTGTAAGATTCGGGACTATACTTGTATGTCGGAAATACTCCATACAATGATAGCGTGGAACCATTTCCCCAATATCTATACGTACCATGAGATTATGAACGGGTTGTGTAAGAATAAGAAGCAGCTCGAGGCTTATTGCATATTCAACAACCTGAAAGAGAAAGGCTATGCACCTGACAAAGTCGTGTATACCACAATGATCCATGGGTTCTGTGAGATGGGCTGGTTAGGGAGTGCGAGGAAGTTATGGTTTGAGATGATAAAAAAAGGGATGCGACCAAACGAGGTCACTTACAATGTTATGATTCACGGGCACTTGAGTAGAGGCGAATTTGTGATCGCTGAAGAACTCTACAGCGAGATGATCAAAAATGGCTACGGAGAAACAACGGTAAGCTGCAACACAATGATCACGGGTTACTGCTCACATGGAAAATCAGACATGGCAATCAAGTTTTTCAAGAAGATGTCTGAAACAGGAATTACACCGAATGCAATCACGTATAACGCTTTGATTCAAGGATTTTGCAAGGAACAGAAGGTTGAGAAAGGCATAAAACTATATCAGGAGCTTAAGGCCTTAGGTCTGAAGCCTTCTGGTGTCACGTATGCTGCACTCCAACAGATGAGAAATCTGAAAATGTCTGAATCTGTTGCAACGTCTTTAAATGAGATTCTAGAGATTGCCTGAAAGAAAATAAGTTTTGTTGGGAGTCTTATGTGACTCTTGTACTGTAACATTAGGTTGCTTCCATTTTTTGGCAGATATGTAGTTCTAATCTCTCTTGGATAATAAAGAAATAGAGTTGATCGATTTCAGATATTAAATAGAGAAGCACAATCTTCACATGATATCAAAATGGAACTAAGTGTTACAGTCTTTAAGTAAGAGACGAGTAGTCATGGATCCGAACAACTCAGAACCAAAAGTTACATTGCCACTCTTTGGAAAACCAGCAGTTTCATGTCTAGACAACACAGTTATGCAACTTCGACTCAAGAGTTCAGTAGAAACTTCTTTTGCAGGACTCAGAATCATGGAGTGGAACAGAGAGAGATGAAGAGGCAAAAAAAATATTTAAAGTTCGAGGTTTTGTAGGGTAGACATTTTTTGGATCTCCTCGATGATCAGTTCCTTTTCCTCTTCGAATTGATCATCTTCAGAACCTAAGTAAGATTTTGAGGTAATAGAGAAAATCTAGTTTAGATGGTAATCTTTATGAAGATAGTATTGATAATGTTTGAATTATACCTTTACCAGGGGAAAGATTATGAAGGAGTTCAAGTAATTTCTCATGGTTTCTTGCCAAAATGATCTTCACTTCTTGCGGCTTATTAGGATTCGCAACAAATATCTGTTAGCACACAAACAAATGCAGATTCAAAATCCAATCATTACTTAATCCTATTAACAGTTGTTACTAAATGAACTGCGGTTCAACAAAGGGATATGTTACCTTGAATATATGGAAGGCTGATAGTTGAATATTCTTGCTCGAGTCCTATACATATGAAGATAAAACGTAAATTAATGAGTTTATAAGAGGTAACTGCAATATAAGAAAGATGAAACCACATAGTCATCACTGACCTTCAAAAGTGTCATTATGACTTTCAAATAACGAACTTCTAAGATAAATTTCTTCATTATGTGGGAATTTGGAGGCTCCAATAGGAAATCCGAGAGAAGCTGAAACAACCATGATTAGTTTCATAGTTAAATACCTATTCAAGAGGTGATATAGAGAAGAATATACCACCAAAGAGAGAAAGATTTGTCGCGATGCGAACCTTCAGTGATTGCCTTCTTGTCACATAATTTGAAGATGTCAAAAGTCTTTCATAGATATCAAAGAACTGAAACAACCATAAGTATTCAGTCAGCTAAAGGAGCACAAGTTTTTCATAATGTATGTCAAATTTCATTAGAGGATTTATAGGTGGAAAGATGCTTCTCATGTTTTCATCTAAACTTGAAAAATGGTGCTGAAGCAAACCTCACTGTAATGAGAGGTGAGAAATTCTGAGACGACTGAATCATGTTTTGTGAGAAGGTCCTGCACGAGATGTAAGATAGTGTGAAGTATAAAGATGCAATATACGAAAGAAGGCCAGGCCAAAAAGTGAATAAATCACCTTGAATGTTGAAAATGCATCAGAAGCAACATCAAAGTTTGGCAATTCGACAAACTTGAAGAATAACTCAAAGCACGCAGACTCTAAAATGTACCTGAAAAGACACTACAAAAATTTAACTGAGTGAAATGATAAAATCTCAACCATTGCGCGTCAGTGAACCCATTAAACAAAGCTTTGGAATCACACCGAAAACCTTGAAAAGAAAGAGCAGGATAATGGGTTTGTCTTACTTAGCAAGACTTGGGAATTTAATGCATTCCCTAAGCATACTTCCACAATGCAGAGCAATCTCCTTGTTGTCATAGCTGCTCATAAACGTTGAAGTTTCGGTTATGACTCAAGCGGTAATTGTTCAAACCAACTAGGGAAAATTACAGCTAGATTAAACAAATTAAGAAATAAAAACCAATATCTACAGCAATTACCATACAACCAAAGAGTCGAGCAACTCTAAATGTTCTTCAAAGTATTGCACACAGCAATAAGTCTCGCCGACTTTTTGCTTTAACAAGATAGACCAGCAATGCAGTAAATCTTTTCTTGTCTGCAAACATTATCCGGCGGGTTTGTAACGGATTCTATATTTACAGACACAAAGTAAACAAATTTGAAATCTCTTACTTACTTCCCATCCCAAAATGTGTAGCTTATGAATAACAAGAGAGATAACATCTTCTTTACAAATCTCTAATGCTAACTGTACAGCTTGATCAGCATTTGGTTCAGCCTCACCATCTCCAGATAGAATTCCTCTCAGAGAAGAAAAATTCTTCTCAACTTCTTCCAGAGCCTAACAAGGAAACATTACCATCTATAAGATAATAACACACTAAATGCATTCTTCAATAGACAAATTAAAGTATTCCAAAACCCACATAACCATAACGCAATATTTAAGCTACAAGGAAATGATCTTCAGCGATTCAAGTGAAAAAAGCCAACCTTAATCAAGCCAAATCAGTAAAACCCATATCAAAAATTAAGCAGTTAGGCATACAGGTCTAAACTCTATATAAAAGAATAGAGAGAACCTTCTCAAGGGCTTTAACTTCTACGACGGTCTTGGTATCGAGAGCCAAAAGACTGTCTCTGATTGCCTTAACGACCTCTTGAGGCGTTTTAGGCCTCGATGGCTTGAAGAAAGAGAAGGACATGAGATCAGGTTCGGATTCCGCCTTATGCCTCTTCGAATTCTGAACTCAGCGACGGAATCGTGGATCCAAAGCTCATTTAATAGCTACGAAAAAACCAAACAGAAGACAAAAGGGCAACACTTCGCTTCTTCTTGCCTCTGGTTTCAAGCAGATCGTCTAATCAAATCATATGCATTATTTTTATCTTTGCAATTAATGATGTGACAAATTTTTACGAAAGCAAGCCCTCTGAAATGTCAAACCAACTCTTTACTTCCCAACTTCTAATCCATTAAGTGTAAAATTTTAGTCCATTAATTGGTATGTTTTTTCGGATAATGGATTTAGAATCATAATAAGAAAGTTTTTAGTTGGAATCAATTTAGGAGAAAAGGTACTATTTCCAAAGAGAATAGACTAAAAAACCGAGTCTTGTTAATCTAGGAAAATTAAGATTAGTTCGAGGTTATTAAAAAAAGAATGGGACGAATGGAATTGGCTGAGATGATTTTGCGATAGAGTGGAAAAGCCTTCAACTCTTTAGCTCAATTCATGAGAATCAAGACATCGAATGCAATTTATCGATTCTGTGTCGGCCCAACAAAGCCCAAGTAGTATGATCGCCAACGGCCCACCAGCAAATACTGAAAGAACAATGATTTTGATAGGCAAGTTGATTGAGATTAATATTATTCTTCTGCTGTACCCATGCAATTTTTAATCACATACATTCCTATTTGTGTTATTTTTGCTATGTATATAAGTCTACGAAATCAAATAAATAAAATTTACCATTCTTTTTTTTGTCTTTCTTAAAAATATTAATAATTTTCTTTCTTTTGCTTATTGGTTCCATCATCTTATTTCATACAACTTTATTACCGGTGTTCCAATATATATATCAACACTAACAAATATGAAGTTTTGTTTTTCTTAGCCTTTTTGGTTAATAGGTTGTTTTAAGTTAAATAGAAAATTTCGACCAAAAAAAAAAGTTAAATAGAAAATAGTTTTTTGCAATTTCCAAGCAGTTATCAATGAACATACATCTAAATTTGAGTACAATAGATACAATGATTTGGAGCATACTTTAGATATCACTTCAAATAGTAAACATGTAAGTCATGAGCAAGCTTCTTTTTTTCCCCTCACATATTAAACCTAATATATATACACGTCGGTAAATCCACTATATATGGCTTAGACCAGATATAGGCTAATGATTCATCTGCCATAAGAGAGTTAAAAAAGAGAGTGAAATATTCCTAAAAACGAAACATAAGTGTTGATTGCATAGGAGTTAGGGCTCTGGATATGGAGACATTGTCATATCAATGTGCTCCTTCCTTCCCTATCAAACTCTTCATTTCCATCCCAACATCATCATCGTATCTTCTTCCTTGTCCTCATTGCTCTCCAAACTCACATTTTATATTTTGGCTATATGTATATATTAGTATATATACACATAGAAATATCCCAAAATCGTCAAGAGATTTTAAGTAACTATATGAAAATGATATTTTTAACAAGGTTTATTAATTTCAAAACAAGGTTTATTACGGATAGTATTCTGAGTTTTTTTGTTAAACAAGTTACCCGGTCTCGTTAGTTTTTGGTGTTTCTGTAGCGTTCTTAACTCTTAAAGTTTGAGTCGATATTCACATGCAGGACATTGTGATTGTCGTTACTATAGGGCTTAGTAGGATAATCATCACCTACTATAAGTTAGAATAAAAGTGTATATAAAGGAGTAGGAGACATATGGTTTATAACCAAATGAATGAACCCACAAGCGAAAAGGTTTATGAATATTCTATAACATTTCACAAATAATTACGAGCTACGGATACATGAATAGGTTACAATCGAATTATATGCAAACCAGACATTTTTTATTAGAAAAAAATAAGCCATTATAATAAGCAACTTGTTTGTTATTAGTCAATGCATGATCGATATATAATTTTAAGAGTTCCAAGAAGTTAATAATCCTCCCGTTAAGAGCACTCCTCATTGTAGAATTCAAAGTAGGTACACTTTTTGGCACACCATACTTTATGTTTGGACAAAAAGAAAAGCAGGATTAACATTTCAATATGTCTATTTTACATGAATTAACAAAGAAGCTATAGAAACAGTAGTGTGGGGGAAAATGAATCTAATGTACTATACTGTACAAAAAAGAAGTAAAAAAAAAAAAGAGAATATAATCAGATAGCTTTTGAAGAGGAGAGAGGGTTCGGGAAGAGGGAACATATGATGGCCTCCATGCTTCACTCTTCTCTCATCATCAGCTATGTTATGTGACTGAACCAAATCTCTTGAAAGTCTCTCCATTACAAAAGTGTCGTATTTAATAATAATAATGTCATGTTGGATTTGCACAACATGACAAACAGATGACGCATGCTTACGCCAGCACGTGTCATTATTGTCCAAACTCTTCAACTTTACAACAGTACAAGAGATACTATGTACTCTATAAGGCTTTGAATAAATTTTAAGATAAATTGTATTACAAAGAAGAACTTTGCTCAAGTAGTGAAATATGTAATTCTACAATTTTTAAGTGGAATTTGGTTCTATATAGTCTCATGTGATAGAATTTAGAAGAGGTTGCCAAAAAAGGTTAGTTTTTGGTGATCCAATCTTTGACAAAGAAACACATTTTCTCAAACAGAAATCATTTTGATACCATGTGATTGATTAAAATTGACTAAAAATTATCTAGTCTCATGAAAATGTAGAAATTTGCTTTGTTTTGTTTTAGATCAAAATTTAATACGAAACACACACATAGCACTTGTAGATATAGATTACTGGTGGTCCTAGAAATTTAAGGAGCAATCAAATTAATTATGAGATTAAAATAATGGACTAAATGTTGGTCCATGAGTCGAAAGTATAATGCATGCATGTAAAGTTGTCTAAACTCTTCAACTTTACAACAGTACAAGAGATGACTATGTACTCTACGGCCTTGAATAAATTTTAAGGTAAATTGTATTACAACGAAGAACTTTGCTCAAGTGGTAAAATAGGTAATTCTACAATTTATAAGTAGAATTTGACTCTACATAGTCGTGTAAGTTATGTTATAGAATTTAAGATTATATAGATCAACTAGTATTATGCACTATGCTTGCACAGCTAAATTATTTAGAATAATATTTTATTATGGCGTAATTAGTTTTTGGTGATCCAACCTTTGAAAAAAAAAATTGTATCATAACAAAAATTATTTTGATAGCATATGATTGATTAAAATAGACTAAAAATTATTATTCTCACTAAACTTGTAGAAATTTGGTTTGTTTTGTTTACATCAAATCTAAATTTAATACGAAACACACACATAGTACTATAATTGTAGATAGAGATTAATGGTGGTCCTAGAAATTTAATGTGCAATCAAACTAATTAAGAGATTAAAATAATGGAGTAAATGTTGGTCCATGAGTCGAAGTATAATGCATGTATTAGCCATTTCAGTGGAATGATGCTTGCGTGGAGAAACCATAAGGGTCCATTAGATTCTTTCATCTTCGTTTTCTTCTTATTCTAAACAATTAAATTTTCTGATGTTTATAATAAAGAAAAACATTAGCATAAGAGGCACGGGGAATGATTTGCATCGAATTATAAATTGCCTCATATGTACCATACAATCTCATAAGAATATAAAAATGAACCAACAAAAAACTCATTAATAATATATCAATATACACACAATAGATAATCGAGATTGATTCTGAATTTGGTTTTGCGCTCGAGGCACATCTTATACGCATCGATCGTCTCCCTTTCTCCACATGCGTTTCCCTTTTTCCACCTTCCTTCAACATTAATATAATTACTGCAAGAACCATATTATTTAAGCCCTCATATATAATAGCTTTACTCGATTGAAGTTATGGGAGTAATCTTAGAGTATGATCCAAGCCTTGCGGCAGAGATATATAATAAATAGATTACTCGAAAGAAAAACAAGATATATGGTTGTAATTATATGTTTATTTACCGGAATTCGATTTGATGTAGCGTTATAATATATGTACGATAGAGTTTATGGTTTCTAATGGATCGATTTTGTTGATTACATTGGTGGTACAGTTTTTTTTTTTTTTTTTTTTACTTTTTTTTTATAATAAATAGTTAGATCAAAAAAATAAAAGACAAGACATAAGCAGGAAAGGAAAGGATAATAAGAAAGATAATTGGGAGCACAACATGAGATAGTGATGAATCAACATATGGTATATTGGTGTGTGAAGGCGAGTGGGCCTCTTTGGTTGATGATTTTTCTGGATATAACTTGTGTACGCATGATACAGTAGCACTCAATTTATCCTCATTAGTCTCTTCTTCCCCTACTCCCATTTTATTATATGTTTCAAGTTTATAGCAAATATTGTATAACTTTTTAGTTTTTATTTATTTATTTAAATATTAGATTGTCAGAATTTATTGTAAAAAAAATTTATGTATCATGTTTATCGGTTTGAACTTTGAAGCATGGTTAAACAGTATTTTTGTAATGTTTTGAAACTCCGATCTTTTGGTAAACAAAGGTATGTTACACTTAATATATTACTAGTAATCATGCTAAACCATCCGAAGTTACTTCTGAAAACTGAATATACTTTTAAATAATCCATTGTTTAAGATAAAAGCTCCACTCACTAATGTTCATCCTTTATTTTTTCAGTTTTGTAAAGTATCATAGAAAACACCAAATTGCTCATGATCCAGCTAATAATTTGGCACCATGGTTCGATTCCTACCTGCTATATTATGGTAATTAAAAAAAGAGATTTTAGGGGTAGAGTTTAGACTATAGATCATGCCTTATCGATCCAATTGTTGACAAAAAAAAAGAGAAAAAAAGTATCATAGAAAACAAGTGAAAAGAAAAGATAACTTATGATTTGATGTCTTAACTCCACTTCAACAAGGTTGAACTGAATTTTTGGGCTTTATTGTTCATCTTTTTTGTTTATATATCTCTAATTACGAAAATACATTAATTTATAATTTCAGTTAAATTAAACGTACTATAAACTAAAAGTACTATAAACTAAATTTTCAAAGCTATATTTTACTTTAACTATGTTGTTTCGGAAGTGAAATAATGTGTGCAAGATATTGCAAGAAATAATGTCAAAGCTATTTTTTTCAAACACTTTTGTTTATAAGGTTGCTTTATGATATATTTTTATTAATAAAGTAGTGCATGACATAATTTATAGAAATAATTGTAGGGAATAACCTAAAATATTTTTTTTATATTCTGAAAACTAACTTTTTGACACTTCTCTCTCCTATTCATTCAACAAGCAATTACAAATTTATCCTTTCAATAATTCAACCAGAAATTTGAAGTTGTTGTCACTTTAGTTTGAGACAGAAAAATCCAAAAGCCTCTTCTTATGCCTTTTCAGTTTCTCTCTTCTCTCCCTTTTTTGTCTGACAAGCACTCTCTCTCGATTGTTCCATTACAATTGTCTACCTTCGTTTTCCTTTCTTGCTCCCTTCATCTCACAATTTGTCTCCAACCACTTTGCTTTTCGATCGCCGCTTTAAATCTCCTTCTTCCAACATTGCCATGAGTACTCTAATCAACGATTTCACAGGCAAGTCTAGGTTAATGTCTATTCTGATTCCAACCCCATTTTCGAATCTAATTTAGCATGCAACAAGTTTTAACTCTCTTTGTCTTGCATGTTTTCGTATGATTTAATGGGATTATTAGTCAAGTCGGAGACATCTTGTAGACAGTTGTCCATATCCACAGTTGTGTCCCATATATTCTTGTTATGGACATTATTCACAGATCTATCCACATAAGAGACATTGTTTTGTATAATACAGAGTATGCATGTAGATCTCAAAATTTCTTGTTCATTATCCATCGACTATGTCTCCCAGGGACATACTGTCGATTTGTCTAACAAGGACATAGTTCTCTTTTGTTTTTAACATGTTTCAACTGAATCACCGTGTGTTTTCTATATCTTCTTTGACTTGATTGTTCACTTCTCTTCCTTTCTTGTTGCTTATAACAGACTCATGGCACCCAGAACCAGGAAGAGCATACACTCCCAGCCAGAAGACAGAGATTTAAATGCGGAAATGCTCCATCATCGTCTATTCACAATTGATAGATACCTTGCTGCCATCTGTCCATTGGTTTTTTTGTCCCTGCGTAATATGTCCCTACACAATATGTCCCTGCAATTCATGTCCCTAGCTCTATTGCCCCCCATTATAATTGCGTTAATAACACTGTGTCTCATGGTGATCAATCCTCCACGGAGCATCAACCATCCTCTGAAAAAGGTTCAAATGTGTTCATGCCTCTAAGCAAGTGTCTCCCCTCATAGCTGGTCAAGAAGGGGTCCACGAGGAGTCTGCTCCCGGTGCCTACTGACCAAGGTGGCCATAAGGATATCCCTAACCAAGATGTCCATGGCGTACAAGTAGATGTCCACAAACAAGACATCCATGTGGAGGATGGCCACACCAAAGATATCTACCATGAACCCGAATGTTATCGTGTAAATGGTTCTTGTTCATTTGATATAAGGTGTTCTGAGTGCTTCCTATGGTAGAGGATGTCTATGTTCATTGAGATACGTTTTTATGTATTATTATCCTCATGTGGACAAGAATATACTTGTTCCGTCCACCCCCTTTTGTTCATCAATATGTACTACTAATGTGAAGTTCTCATTTTTAATGTTTAAAAGTCGTTTACCTTTAATGCTCAATAAGTTAGGGAAGAAAGAGATTGTAGTGATATACAATGAGGTCTTGTTGTTCTTTCCTGTGTATCTATTACTTGTCACACCCTGAAGATTCCTACCCCTTTCCTACACTTCTCTTTTGTAAGTTACTTTGCCACATCACAAGAAACCAATTTTGTCCCTCTTTAATATTGTCTACTCCCTTCACAATGTCCACGCCTTCTTTTGAACAAAGCATTGAATTGATTTACTCACCATGTGACTAAACACATGCCAAACTCCTTTATTATATGTTTTCATTCAACAACAAAACAATACACATTCTCACCCATTTCCATTTCGCTTAGGGTCATTTCAGTCAAACCATTACTAACCCATTTTAAGCAAAGGTGTATTTGGGAGAATGTTTTAGAAAGGGGCTAATCCTTACAATTTTAAACTTAAAGGAGCTACTTTCTAAATATTTCCTAATTTATACCAAAAATAATTATAAAGAAACCCAAATATCTCTCTATGTAGTTATATAAATATATATATATATATATATGTATCTAATTATAATATAAGACAATCATTTTAATTACGAGATACAAAACCTATTCACAATATACAGAATTGTGATTTTTAGAAAACTCCAAACTAAAGGGTACATTAGTTTGTAATCTGAAAAAATTAATAGAGATGATTGATACACATTCCGTTAACGTCTCCTTATAATGTCGTTGATTGGTTCTGCATATTTACTTCTCTGATTTACTAAGATCTGTATATAAATACATGTAATATCATATTGTGAATATATCAGTTTTATACCTTTGATAGGTTATCAGAGCTTTCCGATCCCTAAATTTCTTCTTTTTTGTCCATCCATTTCTCTCCTCACGCTTCCTTCCACCTCTGTTATGCAAACATTCTGATATGTCATCATGACAACCTCACATGCTCTCAGTCCCATGGTCCCTGAAGTTATTGTTACCACTACCTCATTGCTCAACGTCAACATGACAAACGTCATCAAACTCACCACCTCAAACTATATTATGTGGACCCGAAAAGTACATGTGCTACTAAATGGCTGTGTCCTTTCTCATTTTCTGGATGAATTCACCAAACCTCCAAAACATCTTCTTCCCACTGCAACTGGTTCTACTCTAAATCTAGAGTACACAATTTGGCAACGCCAAGATCAACTAATCTACAGTGGTCTCATTGGCGTAATATATGGGTTGATCCAACCGCCTCTCTCACAGACCACCACTACAGCCCAAGTCTGGACAAAATTGTCTTCACTCTATGCTCTACCTAGCTGAGGGCACATTAAACAGTTGAAATATCAACTCAAACAGTGGCACAAAGGATCAAAGTCCATCGATGATTACATTCAAAGTGTTGTAATGCGTTTAGACCAATTGGCTCTTTTTAGAAAAGTTGTAGATCACGAAGATCAAGTGGAACATATCCAATAAGGTCTTCTAGTAGAATACCGCTCAGTAGCAAACCAAGTGGAAGGCCGTGAGAATCCACCCACGATCACATAACTACATGAAAAAACTGAGGAATCATAAAGCAAAGTTACATGCGGCTACTCCACCACCATCTCTTCCAGTCTCTGCTAATTATGCCAACAACAATAGGAGTCGTAACGATGGTAGTAATTACAGAAACAATAACACATCACTGTCCCAACAGTCATATCTGAACAACAACGGTGGTAACCAGTATAGGAATAACAACAACACACCTTAAGACAACAAGACACCACGTCCATACCTTGGAAAATGTCAATTGTGTGGAACACAAGGCCACTATGCACGACAATGTCCACAGTTCCAGTCAAAAGCATTTAACCCCACACCTACACTTCTTCCTACTCCACCACCAACTCAAGGCTCATGGAATCCCATAACACATCTTGCATAATACCCAGACCCATATACCCGAGTCAGAACCGACCCAAAAATTCGGGTACAGGTTTAATCCTGGTAGTAAATTAAGTAACAATCGGGTAGCTATGTCATGGACCTGCGGGTATCGGGTCGGGTCCGGGTATACCCGATACCCGATCGGGTAATCAAATAAAAAACACGCTTCTTTTAGGCTTGCAAGCTTTAATCCTTTAGTAATCACCGACTTATCTTCTTATCTTGTCTGTACCACTTCAGCGAACATAAATCGTAAAAGTTCTAAAAAAAAGTCATTCAAGCTGGAAGACATACTCGAACCTCGACTCCATTTCTCATCTTCACCAGAATCACCACCACCAATGTTGTTGACTACATCAGCATCATCGAGAACCAAATCACAGGTAAGTATCTCACTTCTCTTTGATTGTTTATTTTTAGGGTTTCATGAAATTAGCTTAAACTTGTTCAATTTCAACGTAGTAAGCTTATGATTATAGGGTTTTGATTATATTTCAGTTCAATTTTTTTCATTTAAGCATTAGGAATAGATATTAGGGTTTATAGTTTCATAACTTTTTGGGGCTTTTTGATTTTAAGCTTATAATCGATCAATTCTTAGTTATTGAGCTTATGTAGATATGAAACTGATTATTTACAATTTGGATTTGGCTTGTTGAATTGTTGATCAGAAATCTTCGATTCTAGGTTTAGGAAATTTTGAGAATTAACTATAAATAATGATAAGTTTCTGAAAATAATATAATAATATAGTAATTAAAGAAATGGAGTCGAAGCTTGTCAACACGTGATGTCTTTGCAAGTCACTCAATCATCTTTTCTTCCCATTTTTGTATTGCATTATATTTAGGTATTAATACTTATTTTCAATAATTCTCTAATACTAATTCGTGTAATAAGCATTTTTAATTATATAAAACAATGACTTGTTTGTAATACAAAATTGTGTTATCCATTAAAGTGTGGCTTGCATTAAGTGTGGTATACAAACTTGGTGGTTTATATATATATATATATATGTGTGTGTACAAACTTGTTTTTGGATTATAATGTATACATACATGATTATAATGTATTAAGATTTTCTTTATTTTTCTTTGTGTGTAGATGGCATAATGTGATCATCTTCCATGTATGGAGGATGAAGAAGATGTTAACACTCCAAATCCAAGTCCTACAACAGCTAGTAAAGGAAAGCAAAAAGGGTTTAATGATGCTGATGGTGATTCTAAATCAAATTAGAAATAGAGGAGCCGAGACTGGGATAATTTCATAAGGCTGAAAGACAACTATGAGACATGTACTTGTAACCACTGTAGGAAAGAATTTGCATGTCTTACATCTTTTGGTACTTCAAACTTGAAAAAGCACTCGAAATCTTGTAAGTGGTACAAGGTATAGCTCACTGAACATAAACAAATGGTTTTTAGTGGTGATGCTAGTCTGTGATTAAGGTTTATGATAAAGAAGTTAGAGATGCTTCGAATGAACTACTTGTGTGTGCTGAATTGCCATTAGCTCCTAATACTAGGGCTAGTTATATGGTTATTACAACTTATTTCATTGATGTAAATTGGAAAATAAAGAAGTTAAATCATTGGTTTTAAAAATGTCCCAGATCATATAGGGGTCATAATTTCAAATTGTTTATTTGATTGCCTAGGTGAATTGGGTATTAAACGGGTTTTTTGCATCACAATGACAATGCTACAGAAAATGGAACTGCTATATATAAATTTAAGGAACGGTTTAAGGTAGTTGGAGATGATGCTTTGGTTTTGGATAGAGATTTCTTACATATAATGTGTGCCACACATATTAAGTGTGCCGCATATTTTATGAATTTAATGGTTAAAGATGGGCTACTGGAAATAGATGCAAGTATCTTTGCAGCTAGGAATAGAATTTAATATGTAAGATCTTCTGGTAGTAGATAAAAGTCATTTGAGCTGCGGGTAGACACTGGAAAAATTACTAGGGTACTCTTCTTTTAGACATGCCAACAAGGTGGAACTCGGCCTATTTGATGCTTAATCAAACATTAAAAATTTAGAGTAGCATATAATAAGATGAAAAGGAAGATAAACCATATACTGACTACCTTTCAGAAATGGTTGATGGGAAAAGAGAGTAGGACCACGATTTTTGAGTGATTGGGTATCAATAAAAGCTTTGGTGAAGGTGTTGGTTTTATTCTACAATAGTATCTTTGTCTTCTCAACTTCTACATTTGTTTGCTCATACAAGTTCTACAACGAGATAGTTACAATTGCTAAGAATCTTAATTTATACAACAAGAGTTCGAATCAGGCTTTGCAAAGTAAATTAGTTGGTATAATTAAGAAGTTGGATAAGTACTGGAGTAGAGAGGAAATTAATAAGTTGATAATGGTTGCGAGTGTTTTTGATCCATCTAAGAAGATGAAATTTGCTCAATTGTGCTTTGAAATGGTCTATGGTAAAGATAGTATACATAAGCTACTCTTCTCAACAATTCAGCCATGGATATTTTGAAAAGATTGTTTGAGGAATACAATGGATATGTGAAGAAATATACTATAGTTTCAGGTTCGAATTCCTCTCAATAACATGGGGACTGGTTCTCAAACACAAAATCAAGCAATGTCTTATACTTTTGGTCGAATGGATGTTGAAAACAATCTAGGTTATGAGAGGATGGATTCTCTATACAAGGAGCTTGTTTCAGAGATAGAAATTCAGGATCCTAGTACAGAATTAGAGATCTATCTTAATAAGAATATAGAGAATCCTAATCTAATGGTTGGAGCACTTTACAATGTCCGTTCTTGGTGGAAAAGTAATGCTTTGAATTTCCCTGTTCTGTCTGCAATTGCAAAGGACATACTTGCAATGAAAATATCTATTGTGGCTTTCGAATCAACTTTTAGTACTAATGGAAGGGTATTAGATTCATCAAGAAGTTGTCTTACACATAAAATGATTCAAGTTTTGATGTGTCTTGAACAATGGTTATATATGAGTTTCACATTGGTGACTAACTATTCAGGAAATACTATCAGACATTCAACTGCAAGATGATCTTATGAAAGGTATGAAATACTTTAAAATTGTTACATGATTTTGTTATAGGATTTCTCTGTTGCTTACTAACTTGTTCAATGTTTTTGGCATCATAGAGTTGGAAGATAGTCAAGATATATGTGACTTAGGTATCATGTACAGAGTAATCATACATTTGTCTCTTTATAATCGTTACTTTGGATGAATAAAAGAGTATTGATGTGTACATTACTTGATACTTGAGTTATAGTGATTTATATTGTTTCAGTGAAAGACAAATGCTTGGAGTAGAGTTAGTGGAGTGGAGAATTGCATTATCTTTGTTTCAAGCAAACAATTTGAGATTATAAATATCTATTTTATACTCAAGCGTATTTGACATTCATTATTTTATTATGTCATAAAACTTGTTGATTACATATTCAGAAGCTCACACCCACTTGAAATACTCTTCTATGATGTATGGACTTCCCCAATACTTTATGTTGAAAATCACAAATATTGCATGCTCATTGTTGACCACTACACACGATACCAGTGGCTCTATTCCCTTAAATTCAAATCCCAAGTCAAAGATACATTTATCAAATTTCACAGTGTTAGTCGAGAATTGCTTTCAGACACGGGTTGGTACTCTCTTCTCCAATAATGAAGGCAAATTCATAGCTCTTTGAGAGTTCTTAGCAACAAAGGGCATTACCCGCCTCACTACACCACCTCATATTCTAGAATACAATGGCATATCAGAAAGAAGACATTGTCATTGTGGAAACAGGGCTGGCATTACTCAGCAGAACGTCGGGTCCTCACACCTATTGACCTTATGCACTTGCTACATCTATATGCCTGATTAATCGTAAGCCAAGTCTAACCCTTTCCATGAAATCACCCTATCAAGTCCTCTTTGAAACCTCACCAAACTACCAGAAACTCAAAATCTTCAGTAGTCTTTGTTACCCATGGTTGAAGCCTTACACATGACACAAGCTAGAGCCAACATCCACACCTTGCATTTTTCTGGGGTACTAACTTACCCAGAGCGCCTACCTTTGCTTCAACCCAGCCACCAGCCGTATTTACACGTTGCGCCATATTCGCTTTGAAAAAGCCATTTTCCCCTTTGCCACAATATCTCCTCTATGCAATCAAAGCTCAAGTTTCATAACACTTGCAAACTTTGAACCAGCAACAATAGTGCCACTCACCAAGATAACTGCGCTAACCCCGAAGAACGAGTCTTCACCAGGCATCGAAGCAGTGAATCATAATTCCTCTAAAACTCAGTCAGCGACACGAAATGGATTACAAAACAACCAGGTACGTGTCTTTTCCCAAACAGGCCCAATACCTACACAAGCCCAAGATTCCACACCTCAAATACCAGATCCATTATCATCATCTCATGGCCCATTCCTGACATCTCATGGTCCAAATCCCACATTAACTCAGTTGCCCCTACATACTTTACAAACAATGGATCCATTACCCATTAGCCCACCAGCCCACTCCCACACACAAGACCTACCAAACAAATTTCAAAATCTTTTCACCATCGAGACATCGCAACCACTAGAAATTCAATAACCACCACCATCAGAACCTCTGGAGGATTGTCACCCTATGTGCACCCGTTCCAAAGCTAGTATCTCTAAACCCGATATGAAATATAACTTCCATGCTTCAACCTAAGCTTCTTTTCATCACATACCAAGGACAACGACTAAAGCACTCCAAGATGAAAGGTGGCGATGTGCAATGAGCTTTGAATATGATGCTCAGGTACAAAATTGGTCTTGGAGTTTAGTTCTTCTTTTCTCTAATCAACTTTCAGTTGGCAGTCAGTGGCTTTTACTATTAAGTACCTCCCAAACGTCACAATTGACCGTTATAAGGCAAGGTTCATCGCAAAGGTATATAATCAAAAATCAGACATCGACTATACTAAGATATTTAGCCCAGTGATCAAGTCAACAACACTACGCATAGTTTTTGGAGTTGCAGTATTCAAAGATTGGAACACACCAATTGGATGTAAACAACACCTTTTTTACAAGCGACTCTCACCGAAGATGTTTACATGCCACAAAAAGGAACCTATGTCTGTCATCTCTGCAAGGCATTGTATGGCCTCCAAAAGGAACCTAGGTCATGGTATATAGAATTCAAAAACTACCTCATACAAGTTGGTTTTGTTAACTCCCCTTGTAGATGCTTCTCTATTTATTCTGCGCCATAGCTCTGCAATTCTTTGCATCTTGATATATGTAGATGACATAGTCGTCACAAATAGTGACAATACGCTTGTTGAACAGATTATCAAAGCTTCTTCTGAACGGTTTTCTACCAAGGATTTAGGTGGACTGTCCTACTTTTTGGGAATTGAGGTGAAGAGAACCACGACTGGTCTTTATATGCACCAGCGGAAATACATCTCTGATATGTTTGAATGAGCTAACATGACCAACACCAAGCCAGTCACAACACCGCTAGCAACAACGCAAAAAACTGACATTGCATTATAGTGATCCGCTACTTGTAGCCACATAATATCAAATGCTTGTTGGAAGCCTCCAATTTCTGTCTTTTACAAGACCAGATATATCATATATCGTGAATTAGTTATCGCGGTATATTCATTTACCTACAACTGATCACATCCAAGCTGCAAAACATGTGTTCAAATATTTAGCAGGAACAATGAGTCATGGGATATTCCTGTCACAACACAACACACTATTTTTTCATGGTTTTACATATGCAGACTGGCATGGGACGTTGATGATTTTATCCCAAAAAAAGCTTATATAGTTTACATTGGTAAACACCCAGTTTCATGGTCCACAAAGAAGCAAGATACAATGGTTCATTCGTCGACTGAAGCGGAGTACATGTCAGTAGTTAATACATCAGCTGAAATTGTTTGGATTCAATCACTCCTCACTGAACTAGGAATTTAGCTCCCTGCGGCCCCAATCATATATTGTGATAACATAGGATCCACTTACCTATGTGTTAATCCTGTGTTTCATTCAAGAATGAAACATGTGGCATTAAATTATCACTACAAGACATCTCCAAGTTGCACATGTGTCTACAAGGGATCAGTTGGCAGATTTCCTAACCAAACCACATGCTCGAGCTTAGTTCCATAATCTCATAAGGAAGATAGGAGTAACATACGCCCATCTATCTTGAGGGAGTATAATAGAGATGATTGATACACATTCCGTTAATGTCTTCTTATAAGATTCTGCACATTTACTTCTTTGATTTACTAAGCTCTGTATGTAAACACATGTAACATCATATTGTGAATATATTAGTTTTATACCTTTGATATATATATATATATATATATATATATATGTTGTAATTATTACATAAACAAAAATGTTTGGAATATATTTTTACATCAATAAGATTTTCGATATATTAGTTCTAAGATTTCTTATTTATGAAAAACAGAAAAACAAAATGCAACATATAAGTTGAAAAAAAAAAACACATAAGTATATCAAAGATAGAAAAAAAATGAAATACTACAAGACAAGTCACAACAAACGTTGCAAAGAGAAGCTAGTTGCCACCCCGAGGAGTAACTTAAGTAAGGTCATCATGATCACATGTCACTGTCTTAAGAAATTAGACTACTTACTTTGTGGGGTCTACCTTCCTCTTTTGCTCTGGTTTTAGGGCGCATGTCCAATAATTCTATAAGATTCTAACTCTTTTGTGGATCCTTTTGTCCATGTCGGCTGTTCTATCTATATTGTTTGCCCCACTCCATATAGTTTCAGAAGAGCCCCTCTCCTATCTCTCCAATTATATGTCTGTTGCAACTTTCCAGTTTTCGTAGTCTTTGTAGATTTTTTTTGAGTAATTTGGAACAATGCCCTGTTAAGTTTTCGAAATTGAAAAAAAGAGAGGTACTGTTCACATTTGGAAATACAATCTTGCCATTCTTCCTTCTCTCCTTTTCTCTTTCTCTTTCTTTCTCTTCTCCTTCTTACATTTTCTTCTCTCTTTTTCTTTTTCTCTTTATTTCTCTTCTCCTTCTTACATTTTCTTCTCTTCATCATTTGCGTAACTTTTTTTTTTCTATTTTGATTTTTGATTTCGATTTTAATTGGCGAGAATTTTTAGTTTTGGTTGAATTTAATTGAATTTTACCTTTTCCAAAGGAAGAATCATTGGTGGTGACGGTGGTAGCAGATCTTCTTTGATTGATTCTCATATTCACCATTGTTAGATAAAATGCAAAACTCTTTCTCATCTTCCTTGTGTCATGTTTCTCGCTTTCTCTTCTGCAACTCACACCATCTCCAACGTTTTTCCTCTTCAATCTCTCTCTTCCATTTTCTCATAGTAATCAATAAATTTTTTTGTATACGATACGCCTAGTTTTAGCTAGTAACTTTTTCTGTAATCAGTGGTTAATAACAACTCTATTATGTAACTTCGTAATCGATACATTTGGCTGTACGCACTATGTGACGTAGTAATCTCTAAACTAGTTTGTATACGATACGTCTACTAAAGCCGAGTAACTTGTTATGTAATTCGTGGTCAAGACCGTCTCTATTATGTGACTCGTATTCGATACATTTGTTTGTACACACTATACTCAGTGTACTATCTGTCTAAGGTAGCCAATACTGTAATTGTTACCAGGTATATATTTATGTAGCGGCCACTAGATATATTAACATCTACTATATATGTTCACATCTAATATGTCGTACCCGGTACACATTAAGTTACCGGGTACAACCACAAACAGAGCATTAAGTACTCTGGAGGTTAATTTAGTCATTAGCTATTGTAGGTTCATGGGTATTGATTTAATAATAGGCAATTGCCTAATTTTGAGTTTAAAAGAGGGTATTCACCCAATTCACTCATTGTTTTTTCTCTTTTTCTCGAATGTCAGTTTATATATTTTGTAAAAGAGAATTTTATTCTTATTATTATCAAATATATATATATATATATATATTTACGACGAAAAAAGAGAGTGATAAGATATAAGAATGATAGACAAACAAATTCGACTATGTAGCTATGGTATATAGCTTATTTCATTACGAATTATATTGGAGGTGATTGGAAAAGGTTGTGGTTGCTGTAGAAAATAAATTGATTTTGAAAACATCAAAATTGGACCAATCATAATTTGAGTTTTATTTTAGCTTTCATTACTGTGGAAAGCAAATTTTCAATTATGCCAAGTTTTTTGGTTGTTTCTACAGCCCAAATTTATGTGCTTTACAAATTTTAAATCAAATTATTATATCATTAATAATTAAACCACAATTCAATTATCTCTCCGTAAAATATAAAATGTATAATAGCGAGCCAAATACATAAAGAAAAGTAAAAAAAGAAAAGGTAAAGAAAGCACAAAATGACGTACATATGTTTTAAATTATTATTGTAGCACCTATTGTTTTTGTTATTATTTATCATTGTCTCCAATTTTAATTTATTTTTTCTTTATGTTATTCAAACAAATAATAAACTAAAGTTTATTATTTTTTACTTTTAAACATTTATTGTTTTATTCAAGATATTCTATCTATTATAATTTTTTCAGCATCTATGTTTATTACTTATATTAATTAAAATTATATATATATACATTTATTATTTTTAGATAATTATTATTTTATTTAAAATATTATATATCTATTACAAATTTATTAGTTTTAGAATTTTAAAATTTTATTTCAAATATTATATATCTATCATAAATCTACAGCATCTATACTTAAAGTTTTATCAATCAAACTTTTATTTTCAAAAACCAAAACTATAATTCTACGGTAAAAAAAAAATACAGCCAAAATACTATAACCAAAAATTAAAAGCTACAACTCTTACCAATCGGACCCGTTGTCTCTTACTTGCAAACCATCACCGAGATGAACTAAAAATTAAGGCAAATCTTTTATTTTATATATATTTTTTGAATTTGCTATAAATTAAATTATATAAAACTAATAAAAACAAAAATAAAACTTTGAATTGAATTTTGTACCTTTAAAAACTAACAATAATTTAATTAAAACTGAATTAGTTTCGAAATTAAAACTAACCAAGTAGAATTTGTGTTATTGTGATAATTATTTGTTAAAAACGAGTACTCAAACATAGGAAGTGTTGCAAAGAAAAAATATACGGATTTGACATTTATTTTATAATCATATATCTTTAGGATTTGTTGGGTGGTTTTGATATATACTTTAAAAGTTTAATAGAGAAGAAAACAAACAATAAAAGAAGATAAAAGATAGATATGCCACGCTGCATTAGTAAAATAAGAAGATAGTTTTGTAGTTAATTGCTTCTTGGTGTCGCAGACATTTTTTTAAAATAGAAAGATAAATCGTAGAATTTGTTGTAAAAGTCAATGAAAGAAGCACAACCGCACGTTTTACTTCTTCCAAAATTTTATATAATTTATGTGGAGCTTATACGTTATTATACACGCACAATAGAAGTAACTTTTTATTTGAATATAAATGAATGATTCGTTTTGTCATTTACATTTACAGCAACGAGTATAATAACAACAACAATACAAATATTCTTCTCTCTTCTAAGTTCCTATTTATCCTAAAATTTAGAAGAGTCTCGCCGATCAAATCAGGTTTTTATATCATTTAAAATTATTAATTCTTCAATATTATAACACGTTATCAGCACGATCGCTTTCCGATCGGTATAAAATTTAAATTTACATAATGTTATAATGGATGACTTGGTCCCCATATATATATGCTATATATTTAAATTTAATTTATATATTAATATAGTGGTCGGATTACCGCCATTATATTTATTTTATATACTATTGATATTATAGTGATCAGCCGAACTGTCATCAAATCTACTATGTGGCTGCCCTATGTACCATAATTATTTATTGGTATAAAGTAAATGACTCCATCACCATAATATTTATTTACTGTTATAAAGTGGATGACTCCATCACCGTAATGTTACCGTTTAAAAAGTTTTAATATATTTCGTATATCGACTGGAAAACTAATACGGGTTTGGACACCATACCTAAGATACTACTCTTAAATGAGAAAGACATTCGTGTCTGTATCATCCCACTCTTGGATCACAACGCCTCGTACCTTGTAAATGTTAAAGTTTTTTATATTGTGGTTGTTATAAAATTATTTGCTTATAATTGTTTTGACAAATAAATTTAAGTGTTTCATTATTCAAAAGTTTTCAAATTGATTTCACAACATTATAAACAATGTTTTCAACGGCGATGAACAGTAGTTTTAACGGTCATAATAATATTTTTCAATCTATAAACACACTCATATTCACTCATTCATCACTCAACAAATTTTCTATCAACTCTCACAATTTTTCTCCAAGAAATAGTTTTAGTTTTTGATTTGTAAGAAAATGTGCCAATTCTTTTTAGTTTTCTTCTTCGCTTTAATCTTTATTCCGATCTATGGTTTATGCGTGGGAAACTTTTCTCCTCATGAATTTCGTCTGAACATTGGTCTCTTTTTTAATTGTATTGTTTCTTTTTGTAATCGCTTGTAAGATTAAAATTAATGGATTTTTAAATAATATTATCTTATTAATATTGTTTCATTATTTTAAATCAGAAAACAAATGGAAAATATTAAGAAGATCAAATTTTCATCTCTCAAAATAAACGGAGCTAATTACATCGCATGGACCACTAATGTGGAACGTTACCTTGAGTTTCAAGAGCTATCCGATACGATAAGAAAAGAAAACGTATCACCTCTCAAAGATAAGGTGAAAGCAATAATCTTTTTGAGAAGGCATTTAGATGCAAATGTGACGCATGACTATGCACACATTAAAGATCCAGCAGAGCTGTGGCAAGCTCTAAAAAAGCGGTTTGATAACTAGAGAGATATAGCTCCCACACATGCTCTAGACGAATGGAAAAATCTGAGATTTCAGAATTTTGAAAAAGTTGGGTATTACAATTCCGCAATGTTAAGGATTGTATCACAACTGAGATATTGCGAAAAGGTTATCACTGAGGTAGAAATGCTCGAAAAAACTTACCTAACATTCCACAAAGAATATCGTGTCTTGCAAGAGATATATAGGAATTGTAAGTACACACTTTTCTCTCTGATGATTATGGCGCTGTAAGTAGCCGAACAAAACAATGAACTCCTTCTCAAAAACCATAATCTCCGACCAATGGAAACTAAGGCATTTCCTAAAATAAATGTAATGGATGTAAAAAATCCAGAGATAAGGAACCACACATATCATGGTCGTGGTCGCAGTCGCCAATTTAATCGCGGACGTTGAAAAACTTACAATCCTCAGGGGAGAAGATCTTTCAATTGGGTCTGACCTGAAGGACTTCCAAAAGAGAAAGAACCCAGACAAATTCTCCCTAGAAACGTGAAAATCATTGTTTCAAATGTGGATCAAAGGGACATTGATCCCATGTGTGTTGTACACCTCTACATCTTTGTAAGTTATACCAAGAGTCCATCAAAGACAAAAAGAAGGAAGTGAATCTTGCAGAGTATTTTGATGGAACATCTTACCTCGAATCTTCTGAGTTTGTAGGAGATTTCGATAAAACCACTCATGGTGATGATTAAAGAGCTTTGTAATAAAATAACTAGTCTCTAATAATAAGCTTTATGCATTTAAATTATCTTCATAATATGTACTTTTGTTTCTCTAAAAACAAAGTTAATGTTTAGTTGTTATAATCTTTTCAATAAAATATGTTTTGTTTCCTACTATTATTAATCATTATTTTTGCAGAAATGGATCAATGCACAAACCAAATAAAATCAAAGAAAGATATCAGAGAAGTTTGTATACAAGATAGTGGAACAATACACACTATTCTGAAAGACAGTAGATTTTTCACTGATCTAAAACCGGCAAAAGTTATTGTCAATACAATAGCAGGTTCCACAGACCTCATTGAAGGCAATGGAAAGGCTAACTTTATGTTACCTAATAGAACCAAATTTTCCTTTAATAATGCCTTATATTCTCCAAATTCCAAGAGGAATTCACTGAGTTTTAAAGATATATATCTTCAAGGATATGATACTCAGTCATCAATGGAGAATGGAAAAATGTATATGTATATAATATCTCAAAGTCTAGGAAAATACTTATACTGGAAAAAAATCGAGAACTTCTTCCCGATCTACATCATACTTATATAGATGCGTTTGAATCTAACCTCGTGATCAAAAGAAATCCTGAGGATTTAATATTGTGGCATAATCGCCTTGGTCATCCGGGCACCACAATGATGCGAAAAATAATAGAAAGCTCACATGGTCATTTATTGAAATCCCATGAGATACGTTTGGGAAATAAAATGACATGTGTTGCATGTTCTCTTGGAAAGTTGTTCACGAGACCATCGCCAAACAAAATTGATATTGAATCACCAAAATTCCTTGAACACATTCAATGTGATATATGTGAACCTATACATCCACCATGTGGACCATTCCACTATTTTATGGTGTTGATTGATCAATCAAGCAAATGGTCACATTTTTGTTTATTATCATCTCAAAATATGGCATTTAAGAGATTTTTAACTCAAATAAACAAACTGAGAACTCAATTCTTTGATTATCCAATTAAAAAAGTTAGACTAGACAACACTGGTGAGTTCACATCCCAAGAATTTAATGATTATTATATGGTAATGGAAATTGATGTGGAACACTCTGTAGCACATGTTCACACACAAAATGGTTTGGTTGAATCATTGACTAAACATCTACAATAGATTGCAACACCATTGATAATGAGATCAAAACTTCCAACCTCTGTATGGTGACATGCTATTTTGCATGCAGAAGCACTCATTCGGATAAGACCAAGTGCACATCACAAATATTCCCCATTACAGTTAGCATTTGGTCGTGAAGCAAATGTTTCACATTTAAGAATTTTTGGTTATGCGGTTTATGTGCCAATTGCACCTCCACAACGAACAAAGATGGGACCAAAAAGGAGGTTAGGAATATATGTTGGTTGTGATTCTCCTTTAATTATACGGTACCTAGAATCACAAACTGTTGACATATTTACGGTACGTTTTGCTAACTGTCATTTTGATGAAAAAGTATTCCCGGTTCTAGGGGGAGAAAACAAGCAAGTAGGAAAATATATCAAATGGTTTGTACCATCACTGCTACATCTTGATCCTCCTACAAAACATTCTGAACTAGAAGTTTGAAGAATTTTGCATTTGCAAAGTATAGCAAATCAGCTTCATGATGCATTTGCAGATACTAAAACGATAATCAAATCACATATACCTGCTGCAAATGTTCCTGCTCGAATTGAAATACCACAACAACGTGGAATAGTATATAAGACACATGAGTCTGCTTGAAGCGTGGTAAACCTATGGGTTTTAAGGATACAAATCTCAGAAAATGAAAAGAAGCTGAAAAGTAAAATATACCCAAATTAGCAGAAAACATTTTGGAAGAAAAGAATCAAGAATCTAATGATAATATTGAGCATCAAGATTCAGAAAGAAATCATGAGATTTCTATCAACTATATCCATAATGAAAAAATATGGAATAGAAATGAAGTAGTTGATGATGTTTTCTTATATCTTGCGGCAAAAGATACCAATGAAGATAACAATGATTCAGAGCCAAAATCTGTACATGAATGTCAAAAGAGACACGATTGGCATAAATAGAAAGATGCAATGCAAGTTGAACTTGATTCCCTCAACAAACGGGATGTATTCGGACCTATTGGAGTCACACCTAAAAAGGTGAGGCCGGTCGGATACAAATGGGTTTTCATTAGAAAACGAAATGAGAAAAATGAAATTGTAAGATACAAAGCTCGGCTTGTAGCTCAAGGATTTTCTTAAAGACCCAGCATTGATTATGAGGAAACATATTCCCCTGTTATGGATGCTATTACTTCAGATTTCTGATGTGTTTAGCTCCTGATGAAAATCTTGAGATGCAACTTATGGATGTCGTAACAGCTTATCTACATAGGTCATTAGATACAAATATCTATATGAGAATACTTGATAGATTCAAGATGCCAAAAGCATTAGCATTAAAACCCAAAGAGTTGTGCTTAATAAAACTACAAAGATCATTATATGGGTTAAAATAATCTGGACGAATGTGGTATAATCGTCTCAGTGAACATTTGACAAAAGAAGGATATGTAAATAATCATATCTGCCCATGTGTTTTCATTAAGAAAACAACAACCGGATCTGCGATAATCACGGTATATGTTGATGATCTAAATATGATTAGAACACAAGATGAAGTATAGAAAGCAACAAATTATCTAAAGGGAGAATTCGAGATGAAAGATCTCGAGCAGACAAAATATTATCTAGGCCTACAAATAGAGCATTTCGAAAAGGGCATATTTGTTCATCAATCCACATACACTAAGAAAGTGTTAAAACGTTTTATCATGGATAAGGCAACTCCTCTTAGCACTCCAATGGTCGTTGGATCTCTTAATATTGAAAATGATCCTTTTCGACCAGCTGAGAAAAATAAAGAGATACTCGGTCATGAAGTACCGTATCTGAGTGCAATTGGAGCTCTTATATACTTATCAAATTGTACTAGACCTAATATATCATTTGCAGTTAACCTTTTGGCCAGGTTCAGTTCATCCCCTACACGAAGACATTGGAATAGAATCAAACATGTCTTCCGCTATCTTCAAGGGACTACTGATTTAGGATTATTTTATTTTAAAAATTCAAATGGTCAAATGATTGGTTTTACAGATGCATGATATTTGTCAGACCCACACAAGGCTAGATCACAGACAGGATACGTCTTTACAATCGGTGGCACCACTATATCTTGGCGTTCCCAGAAACAAACATTTGTGGCTACTTCTATGAACCATGCTGAACTCATCGCGCTGCATGAGGAGAGTAGAGAATGTGTATGGCTTAGATCCATCAACAAACACATCCGATCAAGTAGTGGAATCAACTATAAAATAGAACCAACTATTCTATACGAAGATAATGCTGCATGGTTTGCCCAGACGAAAGAAGGATATATCAAAAGTGATAGGACAAAACATATCCCTCCAAAGTTCTTTTCCTACACTCAAGAACTTATGAAGAACAAAGAGATTGAAATAAAACATGTTCGTTCGTGTGACAATGTTGCTGACCTCTTCACAAAGTCACTACCCACCAGTACATTATGACAACATGTTTGTAACATTGGAATGTGCCGTCTACAAGACCTATAAAGATACTCTCCTGATCATTCGAGGGGGAGATGTTACAGTTGTACTCTTTTTACCTTGCTATGGTTTTCCCAATGGGTTTTCCTAGAAAGGTTTTTAACGAGGCAACAGAAGACAAACCACAAGAAACATTTGTAACAGTGGCCTCCAAGGGGGAGTGTTGTAAAAGTCAATAAAAGAAGCACAAGCACACATTTTACTTCTTCCAGAATTTTATACAATTTATGTGGAGCTCACATGTCACTATGCGCACATAGTAGAAGTAACTTTTACTTCTATATAAACGAACAATTCGTTTTGTAATTTACATTTACAGCAACGAGTATAATAACAACAACAATACAAATATTCTTCTCCTTATAAGTTACTATTTATCCTAAGATTTTGAAGATACCCACCGATCAAATCAGGTTTTTATACCGTTTAAAGTTATTAATTCTTCAATATTATAACAGACCTCTATATTTAAAAAATATTATATGGTAATGTTTAATTGAGTCACATGGTAGAATTATATGATTGTATGCGTGGTTGACTTTTTTTCTTAATTATAGAGCCGTGTATGAAACAATGTCTTTGAATTTTAAATTCATTGCTCGAAGGACTTTCACGAGATCAATTTTCAAAGCTAACATGATGTATCTACCCAAAACAACTATAAAATTTGAGTGCTAAAAAAATAATGTAAGAAAAAATCTATAGTGACTAGAATATATTTCTTCAATATAAAAATGATATATATGCTTTATGAATGTATAAAAATGTGATTTTTATTGAGTAAATTAGCTTAATATCCCCTTTATTCATTAAAACATAGTAATTATCTCATTCAATTTTTTTAATTCAATATATACCATTGGACCACGTGTAAAATGACAGAAATATCCTTGACGACATGAATTAGAAGATAGAGAGTATGACATAACATTAAATCCAGGATAACAAATTTATTATCCGGTAATAAATATTATCTGATAAGATATTTATTAGCAGATAATAATAAATATAATACCCGGTAGTACATTTGTTACCATGTAATTATTTATTATCATGTCATATATTTATTATCCAGTAATTTTAACCTGGATAAAAAACTTATTATCCGCTAACTTATTTATTATCCATTAACTTATTTATTACCCGTTAACTTATTTATTACCCGGTAAATCTTGTTGTTTCAGTTCCAAATGGCAATCTTTTTCATTTGGTATCCGTTAACTTCTTTATTACACGGCAAATTTTACTGTTTCAGTTCCAAATGGCAATCTCTTTCATTTGGTATCCGTTAACTTATTTATTACCCAGTAAATCTCGCTATTATAGTTCCAAATGGCAATCTCTTTCATTGTTCTCTATACTCCAATTTGCTTTACCATCAAAATATGACGATGAAAACAATAAGGAATATCAGAAACCCAACGAAATCTAAAATGCTTGAAGCTTGTCCAAGGTTTTTTATCTATGCGGTCACTTAAACCAAACCAATTTACAGACAAAACACCAAACGTAAAGACATATTCCAACCTATCAGTTGAAAGCAAGGAAACATAATACCCACACATCCTCCAGAAGCCCACGAGTAAAGAATAGAGAAGGGAAGCAAAAGTAGGTAAAACAAACATTGGCAAGATCCTGAAACTCCTCAGTTTCCTATCCAAATCTTCATTTCTTGTTTTCATAATCGCATATTTCAGATCAAATCTAGCTCTATGTCGATTAAATCTAAAACCCTAAATTTTTTCAAATTAAAAGGAAAAAAAGAGAGATCTGAGAGAATAGAGAGCTGGGAGAAAGTGTGAGAGAGAAGAGGATGAGAAGAGAGAGAGAGGTAGAGAGTAGATGAAGAAAAGAGAGAGAGATCAGAGAAGAGGATGAACCTGAGAGAAGAGGAAGAAGAAAAGAGAGAGAGAGCTAAGAGAGGAAGAAGAGAACGTAAAAGAGAAAGAAGAGAAGAAAGAGAACAAGAGATAATGGAAAGTTGGAGAGATAGATAGTAGAGGTATTTTGAGCATAAAACCCTACGAAAATAGGAGAGGTAATCACCTAATTTGTGGTTTTCTTAAGGATATTAACCCAAATTTCTCTTTTGTATTTCTATTATAAATAAAATTTGATGCATTACAGTACAAGGCTAAGTTTTGTAAGTGAAGATCTGTTCATGAATCGAACAAGTTGGTCTTTTTTGTTTTTCTTGGTCGAGAGAACAAGTTGAGCTTTTATTGTATATCCGTTTTGATAATTCTAATTTGATACCTTTTTTTATATTTCTGATACTAAATTATTAAAAAAATTTATGACTAATTGCAATCACAAAATTCCTTGAAGATTAAAAAACTTATAAAAAAAATCCTTGAAGATGGAATGTGTGATCTTTTTTTTTTTTTTTTTTTTTTTTTTGGGATGAAAGAATGTGTGATCTTTAAGCACGTACATTAACTCTTGTCATGTATTTTATCTTTATCAAACGATTGTATATTATATTAAATTTTTTTTTCATTCACATGATCACCAGAAATTATCCAACTTTCAAATCATTTGACTTTAAACATTTAAATCTTAGATTTTTATCAATTTTTTTTCGACAATTAGCTCAACAAATTATAACCTAAAATCTAAAATCTATTTTGCGAGGTTATACATATAAGATATTTGAAAGTGATGATTCTATTGATAAAAGATTATAATGTTTATACGTGATGCTTGAGAAAAATTAGAAACTAATTATATACAAAATTTAATGAAAATAAATTACAAATATGTATATATATATAACATATATGTCTAATATACCCCTTCATAATTGAGGGTTCTTGGAGACTTCAATCTTTGAACATGCTTGCTAAAATTGCACACGAGCAAGAGGGTGAGTGTATCTGCAAGTTGATCATGAGTATAGACATATGAGACTCGAAGCATCCCCTGTTGAATTTAATTGCGGACAAAGTGTCAATGTTGTCATAATAGATGACTGGTTTTTCCGGTATTGGAATCTAGAGTTGAGTCAACAATGAACATAACCAACAAACTTCAGCTGGTTGTATTAGCAACAACTCAATATTCGGCTTTCGTGGAGGATTGTGCCACACTTTTCTGCTTCTTTGAGCTCCATGATATCAGATTGTGACCAATGTAGATTATGTAACCATTTGCTGAGATGAAATCATCCAAGTCACTAATCCAATCCACATCACTGAAGGCATAAAGAGTAAGTGGAGAGGATTTATGAAATTGTATACCATGAGACGACGTACTAGCCAAGTAACGTAAGATACTCTTCGCTGCTGCCCAATGTGTATCACGAGGTTGATGCATAAAGTGTGACAAACACTTAACTGCATAAGAGAGATCATGTATTGTGAAGGCTAAGTATTGAAGACTACCCATAAGTGATCGATATTTGGAAGCATCCGTCAGAGGTGAGCCAGCGCTAAAAGTTAACTTTGGTGACGATGGCAGAGGAGTGGAGATTGGCTTGGCTTCTGTCATATTGTATTTGAGTAGAAGATCATAGATATATTGCATTAGATTAACGCCATTGGTGGTGCAGATGACTTCAATTCCAAAGAAGTAGTGATGATCTGTGGGATCTTTGATGGAGAAGTGGTTGGTAAAGTCAGTGAGAACTTGAGTAACACAAGCGTCATTATTGCCAATAACAATTATATCATCCACATATACTAGGATATAGGTGATATTGTTGCCGTGAACTTTAATGAACAAAGACGTACCGGCAAGAGAAGGCACAAAACCTGTTAAAAAAAAGTTTTGATAGAGATATACCACAATTGTGGTGCTTGTTTGAGCTCGTAGATGGGTTTACAAAGCTTACATACATACATTGGTTGATCTCTGTCTGTAAGCATGGTGGTGAGACATGAAGATTTCTTCAGTGAGTTCGCCTTGCAAGAACACATTGTTGTCACTAGTTGTTTCATGGACCAGTTTTATCGTTGCAATCTCAAGAACTAAAAAACAACTGTTGTGGTTTTGATGACAAGACATATTGTCTCAGTATAATCACCATTGTATTGTTAAGTGTAACCCTTGGCAACAAGATGAACTTTGTAGCGATCGAGTGTTCCATCAGAATGATACTTCTTTGTGAAGATCCAACGGCATCCAATCAGGTTCTAGTGTGAATCAGGTGGAACTAAATCCTAAGTATTACTAGAAATTTGAGCATTAAACTCAGCAGAGGCTGCATATACCCATTGTATCCTCCATCGCTTGTGTAATTGTTGTAGGATATGCAATTTGTAACATAGGACATGCAACAGTAAGAAAGAGCTTTGTTTTTGGCGTACGAATGTTATTTTTTGCTCGAGTTTGCTTCTTATGGATGTTTTGGTTTGGTGGCTCAATGGGTACGGTTGGTGGTTCATTTAAGGGAATTGGTGGCTCTGTATTTTTGTCTAAATGGCTAGGTTGTTTTGGAATATGGCCATTTAATGGTGGCAAGGACTGAGTTGTGGGTGTTAACTCATTTTGAGTAAGAGCAGTAGGCTCAGGGGTAGTTTGGGTTAGTTGAGCCGGAGAATGAGGCTCATTATCAAATGGAGCAATATGCTTAGAATTATGAAACAAGGAAAAAGAGAGTTGAGAGGAAGAAGGTAATACCAGAGTGGTGTTATTGTTTTCATTGGATGTATGCGAAGGTGATCGATTGATCGATGATCAAGGTGAAGATCCCAAGGGGGTCCATGGCCATGAGTAGAGCTTGGAAGTTGTAGTAGAATCTCTATTATTGTAGGTGATTGATATGGAGTATCATGAGTCTGAGATGGTGAAGATGTCATGAGGTGTGAAAATGGGAAATTTGTTTCCACAAAGCGTACATGATGTGATGTATATATGTGTCCGGTGGGAAGGTAAAGACAATAATACACGCTTTAAGATAATGAGTAACCAAATTATATCCACAACAATGAGCGATCATCAAGCTTATGGTTGGAGTAGGCCTTAACCACGAAAAGTATAAACACCCAAAGATATGAAGCTTGCTGTAGTTAGGTTATTGATGGAATAATTTCAGATAAGGAGAGTCCACCGAGAGTACAGGTGTCGGTATATTATTGATGAGGTACACATACATCCAATATGATTTAGGAACTAAGGCTGCTGTCATTTATATGAGATTTGTCTCAAGGATGTGGCGATGTTTCCTCTCCGATACACCATTATGTTCAGGGTTATGTGGCATATAAGTTAAGTGAGAAATATCTTTTGTTACAAGACAATTCCGTAGTGCGAGAAACTCTCCTCCATTATCCAAAAAGAGAGTATCAATCCTTGTTTGAAACTTATTTCCAGCAAGCGTCTTGAAAGTAGTGAACGTGCTCTTGAAATTTGACTTGCACTTCAAGGGAAACAACCACGTATAGCGTGTGTAATGATTGATTAGAACAACATAGTACTTGTAGTTATCTATTAATACGATTGGCGATGTCCATGAATCTGCAAAATTATACCCAAGAGAACGTGCTCTTGAAATTTGACTTGCGCTTGAAGGGAAACAACCACATATAGCGTGTGTAATGATCGATTAAAACGACATAGTATTTGTAGTTATCTATTAATACGATTGGCGATGTCCATAAATCTGCAAAATTATACTCAAGAGGTTGTTGAGAAATAATAGTCGAATGTGTGAAGGACAATTAAAGACTCTTATTAATTAAACAATTTGAGGATGATAATTTTTTTGTAGTAGACGTAATTGGAATTTAGAAATCAGAGATAAGATTTTGTATAATCGAAGTAGACAGATGACCCATTCGCAATGCCATGTATGGAGATTTGTTTGTGGACTGGAAGAAGATAACAACGCAACTGCTTAAGACTCGAAGATAGGCCACTCATAGAGATGATTTTTAGTTATGCCTTGGAGCAATGAGATCCCCCTGTGTAGATCCTTCACCTGAAAGGAAGCAGAGAAGAATTTGATATACATTATTATTGTTACACAACCAGTAAACTGAGATAAGATTCTGTTGTATGCTATGAACAAAAAGCATGTTATCAAGAGTTAATGAACGAGATGGATAAGTGAATGTCTTGGAACCCATGTATGAGATAACGAGATTGTCATATGCAAAAAGCACATCATAACCTCTATTGTAATGTTGGTGAAACAAGAAGTTGTTGAGGTCCGACGTTATGTGGTGAGTGGCGCCAGAGTCCACCAACCAATTCGTTGCATTGTACAAAGCATTTCAGCAGAGTTGGCCCTTGGTTGCCATAACATAGATGACATCGAGTTGTTAAAGGATTACAGACTCTGAAACTGTGGACATCTTTTGCCACTATGTCCTTGAGTATTGTAGATCTGACATTTTCTGGGGTATGACCTTGGCTGACGAGTGACATTACGGTTGGATTGAGATTGCCAATTGGTGTTACTTTGGTGATCATTGCACCTAGTGTTGTTGTTGCGTGACGAGTTGCTTGGTTGTTCTAATTCTGGTTTCAATTACCATTGTAGTGTTGCTGAGCGTTGTTAGCATATATCGTGTGAGATGAGGCGTTGTTGGAAGAACAAAGTAACTTCGTTTCGTGATAGAAGCCTTTTGTGAACTTCAATAATTGACGGCGTGTCTTTTCTTTTAATCTTGTTGACGACTAATTTGTATTCCTCCTGTAATCCATCTAAAATAATCTCAATTGCATCTTTATGCTCGTAAAGCTTACCCAGAATGGCAAGCTAATCAAGGCAAGACTTAATCCCTTGGATGTATTCATCAATTATCTTTGTTCCTTTCGTGACATGCTTGAATTTGTTCTTAAATTGCTTTGTGGCCTCAGTTAGGTGTAACATACGTGGTTGCCAAGGTATTCTAGATTTGTGCATTAGATGTGCAGCGAGAGACGAGTGATTGGAAAGAGGTGGATATAACACCAAGGAGAATGCTATATATTAGATTGTCTTGACGAGTCCATTTGACGTAGGCGGCATTGGCAATGCATATGTCACCAACAAAGACAGTGGCTGTGGGAACAAGAGTAGAATCATCAAGATGGCTAACAAAACCATAGCCATTGAGAAAGGGTCAGAGTTACATATTCTAAACCATATCGTTTGTGCCGGTGAGTTTGGATACATGACTTATGTTAATACTTAGAGCATAGTTGGTGGCGAGAGGGATGACTTTGGCGGTGGTAACAACGGTCATTGAGAAAACAACAAAGATAAAGAAAATTTTTTTTAGGTTTTTGGAGCGATTTTGATTCTAGTATCATATAAAATATTTGAAAGTGATGATTCTATTAATAAGAGATTACAATGTTTTATATACAATATTAGAGATAAATTATGAGCTAGTTATGTACAAAAATTAATGAGAATAAATCAGCGATATATACTTAACATATATGTCTAATAATACAGTTTTCTAGAGTGGAGGTCCGAAAAAAAAATTATAGATGTGAACATTAACTAATTGGTCAAACTCCAAAATTGATTAATTATAAATAATTTATAAAATAAAATTGTTAACCGAAAGGTTAAAACCTTCGGCTTTAATTCTCACAAGTCCTAGACGAGCCGTTGGCATATTAGAAAATAGATGAGTCTTTTAATTCTGTTTATGATTCCATTTAGATAACTAATTGAAAAGAGTGCTTAAAGTGATACATATATATATAGGTATATACATATAGTCTTTTAGAATTCAAGTTTTGTGTATTGTGTTTTTCTAAGATATGAGTGGAATATATCCTTTATATGTAAAAATTTGTAAAGTACTTAAGAAATAGAAATATTAATGAATAAGAAGGTGTAAATGGTGGAGTGATGGAATAGACAAGTGAGAGAGAAGATTGGTGGGTGCGCGTGCTCCTCTTTCTCTCTATCCTGCTTACTCCCTTCTTACCTCTTATTCTCTTAACCATTCCTCACCTCTTTTTTTTTACCCATAATCTTTATCATCTTTGATTTGATTTTCATTTTATCTACCAATTTTTATTACCTATTTTTTTTTTATTGTTTGGAATTTATGGGGTGAAACTAAGCTCGAGCATTGTTGATCTTGTTATATATATATATATGTATGTATAAGGAAGAAGTCATATATGACTACACATATAATCGAATCGTTTATACCATCGGATAGTGTCATTTTGTAAATCTGGTAATTTGGAGAAAACAATCTTAAATTAAAAGGTAAGAATACTATCTATAGTAATTTGGAAGAAATGTTAAGCATTACATCAATCGATTACTTTTCCTTTTTAGTATGTAAATATCATTTCACTAACTATCTGGTCCCAAACCCTTTTCACATATTTAAAAATTAAAATAGTATTAGTGACTATCGCAATTATCGACATAATTTAGTCTATAAATTAAATGAAACCATTGATCAAAAATTATCGATCTTCATTTTAAGAATTTTTTGTCAAATAATTAAATCGATAAAATTTGATTCGTATAACTCAAATTCCAAATTTTATTATGTGAAGTTATGTTATGACACGAAATCGAATTTTTATTAAAAAAACTGTAAAGGTAAACATATTTAACCCAAACAATTTCTTCAATCAAAAGGTCATAACACTACTAACTTTTTGCCTCAAATAGTTTCTATAATATTACTTGAAACCACTATAAATTTTATTTAAAGAAATAATATGATCAGGACAGAAGAGGTAGTGACGTTCTAACTAGTGATCATCAATATTTTGTCATCCGAATGTATCAAATATTTGGTACTAGAAGTAATACGTGCAAGTTCAAAATTTTGTCAAATAATTTGAGTGGTTGACTTTGGTTTTGATAGCAGCAATGGAACGAAGAGTAAGATACTACTAGATTTAGAGGTGTTCCTCACCAGTACGTATACACAAGTACAAAACATATAATTAGACGACATCCAAGTACTTATGCTTAATGCTCTTCCTATATCTATTGTTGTTTACACTTGTTTCTCGGTTAGTTTGTCATTTATTTATTTGAGTTCACTAATCAAAAGTCAAAGCCGTTTTCAAAGACAAGCTTTATACTATATTTTTGTTTGCACTTAATAAGCCAAGCGACCAAATATACACATATGTCATGGATATTTGTTGGGACAGATAATATATAATGTAAAATAGAAGTAAATAAAAATGGATAATGATAATGCCGGAAAACAGAGTTTAGACAGAAATTTGCATGGAGAATAGAAATGATGTTGAAAGGGCACTTTTGGTATCACGTAACTAAGCATTCATTTCATTCACTCCTAATTAATATTCATAAAGTTAATATTTATAATTATCAATTTGCCACGCCGGCCTCTTTCTCCTTTTTTTCCTAATTTTTGTTTTGAACTATCAATCTAACAACAACTTATGTCACCTTTTTGGCACCGTCGACATATTACAATTTTGGTTTATATCTCTATATATACACCAACATACGTTACAATATCCCAATGTCACATTTTTATATCAATCATATAAAGCCTTTGATAATTAGCTTGAGCAATTACAGTTAAATTCGAACCATTTTAGCTCTTGATCAACTACAACACATTATTGACGCCAAGTTAAAAGTAAAAAGGTTAAGTTAATACTATATTTGTAAAAATAAGAAGACGTGCAATATTCATGCTATTAAGTACACACATACATATAAAAATACACACACATATATATATATATATATATAGCTGCAATGATATTTTTGTAAGTCTAACTCCATATATAGATTCACTGGATGAATAATTTGACTTTAAGCATAATTTTACTTGATCTAAATTGCTTAACAAGACTTGACGTAAAAAGCGTGTATAAATGTAAGGGAACTTATATGTATCAGAACACTAACTTCATATATACAGTATACATATTTATATATTTGTTCAAAACCTAAGTTGAATGCAAACTATTCCAATTATTATTTTACATAACTGAAACTCCTAATAACCAAATTTGTATATAAATCGTAATCCGAAAATGGACTGAGCCTACCAAAAATTTATGTGGTTATTGTCGTGGCTATAGCAACGATCTTAAAATCCATTTCTATTGTGAAACTATTTGTAACTATTTGAAAGTTTTGTGTGAATTTTTTTTAAACTATCGATGATCTAGCTAGTAACAGATTTGTACCTGACTTGTTTGTAGCTATATAAAATCGTTCATTCGATTTATAGTTACACCCATTTTTCTCTTTTGGTGTCACTAAATAATGTATGTTATGTTTTTATTTTATAAAACAAGTTAAAGCTAGGTGGAATAAACCTTACAAACCATAAACATAAGTCGATAGGAGACAAATCTATTTTCTACTGGTTTATGTTTATGATTTGTAAAGTTTATTCTACTTAGTTTTATTAATAAAATCAATTAGAAAAAAAAACAAGTTAAAGCAGCCTAGATCGCTCTTTAGTGATCATAATTTAGCATATGGATATGACCAAACTGACTTGTGGTCAAATGAATTGAGAGGTAAACGGTGTATGATTCTTAATATAAGGCAACAAAATAGAGTCTACTTATGATTTAAACTTTAATAAGGTCAGTCTAAAGTAAGCCCCCAACAAAATCATCCTCAAATTAGCACACGATTTATCATTTCTCTTTCCAACCAAAAAGGACCTTCCTCCTTCACCCCAATTATTCTTTCTTTTCGCTATCTATTAAAAAAAGTATCCAACTCCAATCTTTCCTCTCATCTTGTCATAAATATAAAGCCGTCGTTTAATAAATTGAATCTATATATATAGATCGTTATACTATATGTTTTAACTGAGAAAATCTATGCAAGTGCCTTATAAGAAGAAACCTTTATCTTTTTAGATAAGACATTTTATATAGATTGAAGGAAATAATATTAACTTTCGTAAATCTATAATGTGTATTAACTATTGTTTGACACACAAGGCTCTGAAGCTGATGTTTCTTGCAGACACTTTTTCCTCTGCAATTTAAGATCTTTTGTGTCTTGTCCACGACATATATATCCACACATATATACATACATAAAAAGATAGACAATCAGATATATAATATAATATGGGCTAAGTGTTTGAAAAAAAAAAATATATACTATGGCTAAGTAAAGATGGGTCCTTTCTTTTGACATGATGAATGTGCTACGTTACGAGTGATTTGAACCAACATAGGAGACGCTAATTATCAACTTAATACATGCCATATGAACTACTATCCCATAAATTAAATTAGTATCCGAATAGAATATTTAGCCATAATTTTTGAAACTATATCATTTTTTTGGTCAACTTTACTCATTTTTTCTACTAATGAGATCGACAAAGGCCCGATGCATAGTTAAATTACTCTCATTGGAGCTGGCGGGATTTGAAACCCCCACCTGGTACCAAGCTAGATCAAGGGCAAGCCAACTGGGCCACCTATTTCTTGGCAAACTATATCATCTTTAAAATTCTAAATTCTACATTGTATCATTAATTAGTTGTGATCGTTACGTCAGAGGTAAAGAAAAATATGAGTCTTAATTCTCAATAACTGCGTTTGAAATAATTGAGGCCTAAGCATAAAATGATATACATATAGTTCATATTGTACGAAGATACTCCGAATTATATGCTTCATATCGAATCGGACCTGGATTTTCGGAGGCCCTATTAAAAAAAAAATAATGTAAAAAAATAGTATTATAAAGTAAGGAAACAACTAGTTAACAACTATGATTATGGAAAATAACTCTTATTGTATTTTTCTCCTTAAAATTATTCATAAAAGATGCATATCCTTTCTATCGATAACATAGCCAATTCATTTTGTTTTTTTTTGTGATATAATCAATCGTAGGTAAAACTTTATCAACTTCAACTTAGAGAAACTTCTTTCTGCACGTGAAACCAAAATAATGAGCATTATCCTATATGCAACTCATATATTAGGATAACTATTTTTGAATATATATTTTTAATGAACTCATCTTTCTATAAGAGAATTACCAAATCATGTACATAACTTAATGAGAAATATAAAAAAAAATATACAAACTAAAAATTTTATCTTCCTGGTGGCAAATAAAAAAAATATATACAAACTAAACTTTTTACCTTCCTAGCGGACTTTAGGCGTTTAACGTGAAAATGAAAAAAAAATAAGAAGAAAAGCACAGGTTTTTTTTAAAACTAAAATCCTTTTTCTTTTTATCACTTTTGTATATTATTTACCTCCAACCGAGACCCATTAACAAAACAGTGTGAGGTGGCAAACATGCCAGAAACTACGTAATGGTGCCTACGTGTCGCCCTATATGTGTTCAGACAAGCCAAGCATTGGCGCATGAAACTTTGTTGGAAAACGATGGCCGATAAGCTCTTTTATAAGTCATCCAGCAAGAAAGAAACCCGTCAATTTCCTCTACAAATTTCTTCGTAACGATTGAATTTAAATATACACCGGCGTTGAAAACCATATGTGAATATCAATTTAGTTTACTCCGACTTAGTGGAAATTTATTTTTCCAAATGTTAGCAAAAGTCACAGCAACAAATAATCACCTACAACCTTGTGGAGAATTGAGAATCAACTCTCTCTCTTTTTTATTGTTAAATTCATTATCTTAATCATAAAGAAGTGATTGAGTGTAAAAGAAGGAACCAAATGGAGCAGCAAAGATATAGCCTCGGTTAGAAGGGAATAATGAAGTGAGAAAGCAACTTGAAATAGTCACATGCACCATTTAGTCCTCATGTGACCGTTGGATCAGTTTGTGAAAGGAGACAACCCTTCTTTAGGGGTGTAGATAGGAATCTTACCAATTTGGGTAATATTTGGCCTTTAGCAATTTTACTTGTATATGAGTATAGAGAACGGTATATATGTATCTATAAAGTAGGTTTTTGATGGTTTCGAGTATATATATGCTGTATCATTCATTTGTAAAGTTTAATGAGAAAAAGAGTTCTCTTCAACATTCACTCTTGGCCATAGGCCTTATTCTCTTTACTCTCACCAATCTCATTCTTCCTTTCTCATCTCTCAATCTCTCAATCTCATCAATCTAACATGGTATCAGAGCGAGACTCTTGAGACTCTCTCATATTTCCGCTGAAACTCTCTCTTTCTCATTCTCTATTTTTTGTTCTTGAAGCTTTGCTATTAACCATTGGGTAATAGAGTGTGCTTGCTGTTTGTGATGGAAAATCTGAAGTCTTTGGGTGTTCATGTGACCCTTAAGGGTGTGAATTACTTGTTGTGGTCTAGGACAGTCAAAAGTGTATTGAGTGGCCGAGGGCTTTGGGCTCATATTGAAATTGGAGCTCCAAAGAAGGCAGTTCTTGATAGAGGAAATGCTAAGGAGGGTGAAGAAACCTCGGCGGTGATAGTGGCTGCGGGTGAAGATGAAGCAAAATGGTACCAAGATGACCAAGTGGCTCTTATCATCATCCAAAGCTCGCTTGATCCAGCCATTCATGAAGCCTATTCCTATTGTGAAAGTGCTAAACACCTATGGGATACTCTCAAGAAGGTGTATGGAAATCTATCTAACCTCAGCCGAGTCTATGAGGTTAAGAAGGCGATTAGTGACCTCAATCAAGAGGATATGGAGTTCACTCAATGGTTTGGCAAGTATAGATCTCTTTGGGCTGAGCTTGAGATGCTTAGACCTATAACGGTGGATCCGGTGGTGATAGGAGAAAGACTTGAGCAAGACAAAGTCTTTGGGCTCATGTTGAACCTAAACCCGACTTATGGTGACCTTATTCGCCATCTCTTGAGACAAGATAAGCTCCCAAGCTTGGAGGAAGTGTGTGGCTTCATTCAAAGGGAGCAAGGATCTTGAAATCTCCTTGGTGGTAAGGGGGAGATCGTCTTGGCCAATAAGGTGGCGTTCAGACCAGAGGATAAGAAGATACGGTTTTGTGACCATTGTAAAAAGAAAGGGCATAGTAAGGAGCGTTGTTGGATTCTACATCCCCATCTCAAGCAAAACCAGCAAAACCGGTATGAGAAAACAAGGGCTAATGTTGTGGTTGAGGATGTGGGAACACAAAAGACCATGGCTGCTGCTCATGAACTCATCAAATCCATCAACGCCTTAAAGGATTCTGGTAACTCTTTTCATGCTTCCAAAATTACTAAACCATTGATTGTAGATTCTGGTGCATCACATCATATGATTAGTAGTAAGAACTTGCTTGAGAATGTTAAACTGATCTTAGGGAATATTGAGATTGCTAATGGTACTAAAGTTCCAATCAAAGGTGTAGGTAATTTGCAGTTATTTGACAAGCCATCTAAAGCCTTTTACATGCCAAATTTTACATCAAACTTATTAAGTGTGAACAAGACTGTTTGTGATTTGAATTGTCGTGCTATCTTCGATCCTAACAAGGTTTGTTTTCAGGATATTGAATCTGATCGTGTACTTGGTGAAGGAGTAACAAAGAAGGGATTGTATCTTCTTGAGGATCTTGAGAGCAATCCAAATTTATCTTGTTTTTCTAGTTCTAGTAGTAATGTTGAGGATGTTGTGTGGCATGCTAGACTTGGTCACCCTCATAACCGTGCTTTGAATTTGTTATTGCCTAATATTATGTTTAAGAACGATGATTGTGAAGCGTGTATACTTGGGAAACATTGCAAGTCGGTGTTTCCTAAGTCTTCAACTCTTTATGAAAAATGTTTTGATTTGATTCATTCTGATGTGTGGACAGCTCCTTGTGATTCTAGAGATCAAAACAAGTATTTTGTGACATTTATAGATGCGAAATCCAAGTACACTTGGTTAACTCTTCCGTCCAAAGATAGGGTGCTAGAAGCTTTCATGAACTTTCAAACATATATGACTAACCATTATGATGCTAAGATTAAGACTTTGAGAACAGATAATGGTGGGGAGTATACAAGCAATGCATTCAAACAACTCTTAGCTAAACTCAGAATTACACATCAAACAAGTTGTCCATATACCCCACAACAAAATGGGGTGGCTGAGAGGAAGAATAGACACCTAATGGAGGTTGCACGAGCCATGATGTTCCATAGGAATGTTCCAAAACGTTTCTGGTGTGATGCAGTTGTGACAGCATGTTATGTGATCAACCGAAATCCAACAAAAGTACTTAAGGATGTGTCACCATTTGAGGTACTTAATCAAACCAAACTACAAATTGATCACTTACATGTGTTTGGCTGTATTGGCTTTGTGTTAGTATCAGGAGATCAATAGAACAAACTCGAGGCTAAGAGCACCAAGGGTGTGTTCATCGGGTATTCTACAACTCAAAAAGGGTACAAGTGTTATATTCCGGAAACAAGGAAAGTACTTGTGTCAAGGGATGTGAAGTTTATGGAGAACAGAGGATATTATGAAGGAAAGAGTTGGGATGACATTCAAGACTTGTCAGATCCAACACATTCATTGAGCTCTTCGGGTCGTGCAACGAACTTGAGGAAGATTTTAGAGAGTATTGGAGCATGTGAATCAAGACCGGACACTACACCATCCAGTCCACCTACAACACAACATGATTTGGTTAGTCCACATGAACCTGAGGGTGAAACCACAAGTGTCGACCATGACACTAGAACTGAGGGCACTCAAGTGGAAGAAAGCGAGCATACTGAATCTGTCATCAACGAAGAGGTGGCAAGTGATGCTGGTATGGATGAGGACCAACCAAGTGAGGATACACCATCAGTTCAACCATTAAGACGTAGTACTAGGGTGAAGAGAGGTCCAAGAAGGTATTACAACAACAAGGCTGAAGCTCATCCAGTTCAAGCGGTTTGTACCTTGGCTCAATGCCCTCCTGAACATAGAGCTTTTATGAGTCAAATTGAGCAGAATTTCATACCAAAGACCTATAAAGAAGCCAAAGAACATAAGGTCTGGAGAGACGATGTGGGAAGTGAACATGCGGCTATGGAAAAGAATCACACATGGGATGAATCTGAGCTTCCAAAAGGGAAGAAGGCAGTCATGTCGAGATGGATTTTTACCATCAAGTACAACAGTGATGGTACTATTGAGCTTCACAAATCAAGGTTAGTTGCTAGGGGATTCACTCAAATGTATGGAGAAGATTACCATGATACTTTTGCACCTATCGCCAAACTCCATTCGGTACGTGTTGTCTTGTCTTTAGCTACTAATCTTGATTGGAAATTATGGCAGATGGACGTCAAGAATGCATTCCTACAAGGGGAACTTGAAGATGAAGTGTATATGTACCCTCCACCTGGACTTGAGCATATTGTGGCACCCAAAAATGTGTGGAGATTAAAGAAGGCTATGTATGGTCTCAAGCAATCCCCAAGAGCTTGGTATCACAAGTTGAGTCATACCTTATGAGATCATGGTTTTAGGAAGTCTGAGGCTGATAATACCCTCTTCACACTCCAAGGTAAGGATGGCATTGTCGTTGTTCTAGTGTATGTGGATGGTATCATTATCACCGGGAGTGACAAAGAGGGAATTAAAGGTATCAAAGAACACTTTAACTCTGTATTTGATATTAAAGATTTAGGAGAAATGAAGTACTTCCTTGGCATTGAGGTGTGTTAATCTAAAGAAGGCCTCTTCTTGTCTCAAAGGAAGTACACACTTGACCTTTTGGGTGAGTGTGATACAAGTCCAAGACCAGCCAAGACTCCTCTTGAAGATGCCTACAAAGCAATGTGCAAGGGGGAGCAAGATGATGAACCATTTCAAGATGTACACCAATACCGGAGAATGGTTGGTAAGTTGATTTACCTTACAATAACCAGACCGGATTTGTGTTTTGCAGTGAACCAAGTAAGTCAACATATGCAAGCTCCTAAGGTGTGTCATTGGGACATGGTGGATCGGATCTTGAGATACCTCAAAGGGACTTTGGAGCAAGGCATATGGATGGGAAAGAATGGGAGCACAACTCTTGTGGGTTATTGTGATGCGGATTGGGCTAGAGATAAACAAGACCGCAAATCAACTACTGGATATTGCACGTTCCTTGGAGGCAATCTAGTAACTTGGAAGAGCAAGAAACAGAAGGTGGTGTCATGTTCAAGTGCTGAGGTTGAGTATAGAGCTATGAGAAAGCTCACGAATGAGCTTATATGGCTAAAGGCGTTGCTAAAGGATTTGGGAGTTGAGAGTGATGAACTAATCACAATGCATTGTGATAATCAGGCTGCCATTCACATTGCATCTAACTCAGTGTTCCATGAGAGGACAAAACACATTGAGGTTGATTGTCACAAGGTTCGAGAGAAGGTGGAACAAGGAGTGATCTTACCATGCTACACAAGAAGCTCAGATCAATTGGTGGATATTTTTACCAAAGCTGCAAGCACAAAGGTGTGTAAGTTTGTGTATTCTAAGCTTGGACTAATTGACTTGTCCAAGATGTGACAATGATCCATACTCTTTTCCCTTTAGATTGGTTTTGTCCCAAATGGGTTTTCCACTAAGGTTTTTAATGAGGTGGGGAGTTACAACTTTCAAGCTTGCTCCTAATGAGTAACATTATGGATTCAAGCTTGATGGGGAGTGTCAAATTCATTATCTTAAGCATAAAGAAGTGATTGAGTGTAAAAGAATGAACCAAATGAAGCAGCAAAGATATAGCCTTGGTTAGAAGGGAATAATGAAGTGAGAAAGCAACTTGAAATAGTCACATGCACCATTTAGTCCTCATGTGACCGTTGGATCAGTTTTTGAAAGGAGACAACCCTTCTTTAAGGGTGCAGATAGGAATCTTACCAATTTGGGTAATATTTGGCCTTTAGCAATTTTACTTGTATACGAGTATAGAGAACGGTATATATGTATGTATAGAGTAGGTTTTTGATGGTTTCGAGTATATATATGTTGTATCATTCATTTGTAAAGTTTAATGAGAAAAAGAGTTCTCTTCAACATTCACTCTTGGCCATAGGCCTTATTCTCTCTACTCTCACCAATCTCATTCTTCCTTTCTCATCTCTCAATCTCATCAATTTTAACATTTATGGTCCCGCTTTGTATGGTTGATTTGAAGATGAAGGAACATGCAAGGGACAGAGCCACCACTATCCAAGAGATTATGCATGCATCATCAAATTAGCTTTTAAACTATTATTGTTTCGTACAGCAGATATGCTACTTCATGAAGCTTCAAATACCCAAGCGATTATGATGATAAATTGGAATGAAAATAGAAAAGGAAAAAAGATAAAGATGAAGAACTGAGATTTAAAGATTTTAGAGCTTTGCGAAAAGGAAGAGATGGAAGAGTAAATCGAAATCTTGCATGCACCAATTATATGATGAATGAGCATCTATTAGATATAAATGAAGAAATTCTAAAGAAGAAAATCGAAGATGGAAATTGTGAGAGATAGTCGGCATCAGAAACTGATCCGAAAAGTTAGTTGGCATCTACGATTGATCCGATGAGTTGTTCGACGACCAAAAATAGACCCGAGAGAAAACTCTCTCTCTAAAGTAGAGAGAAAGAATGCTACCTCCAAAATTTTAGGTTCCACTCAATAATTTACTAATTTTGCGTTGATTTTCTTTGATTTTTTTCCCGTGTTTTTCTTTTATCTAAATTTTACAAAATCACAATTATACATATATACTTGGCAAAAACATTTGGGCCCCTATGTATGCATAAAGAAATGTTAAGTCAGATTTAGTAAACAAATACAAGAGATTTAGATGATTTATCTGTCTAGAGCCGAACTCTCTCTCGATCTCAGGCTAACTAACTATTCTTTTGTGATTATTGGTATGATTCATCTGCCATTTTGGATTAGCGACCTTAGTATTTATATATCTTTTCCGTACTTTTGTCTCGTGGAATATATTTGATTTATTCATTACTTCTTGATTGATCGGGATTTATGTCTTAATTATTGCACCAGTGAATCCTCTCGGATTAGCGGGATTTTATTTCCTTATATAATCAACGCGCTGATTCTCTTAATCTGGGTGATAATCTTTCTTTCATTGGCAAGTGCTTACGTTAGTCTGAGATTCTCTCTTGGGTCACTTCATAGATTTTTTCGGCTTCATGCCCTAATATTGAACCCATTTAGGATATTCATTACTTTGTTATGTGGGATTGAATAATTTCAGGCCCATCATTGGAAGCGCAATTCAAATGTTTCATTTTCATGGGATCATGTCCAGCACTGCTTCACATCTAATTCGAAATAAGTATGACGAAAGTTACACTTCCACCTTGAAATATCAGTTAGTGGCGCATCAACACTAAAAAGTTGTTTAATCTGATTTTTCTTTTGTTTCTCAACTATCAACTGATATGTCGCCAATTCTTTTAGTTACATGTATGATTGATAGATTTTGCAGCGATATACTAAATGACTGGATGTCTTAGCGATTCTATTCAGATTTACATATAACATGATTATGACATAAATCGGAATTATTAATTAATTCTCATCACCATTCTGTTAGTTAAACGACCCAAATCAAATGATTTTCAGGATTATATAGTTTTTCTTCTTCTGTAGTTAAACCTAGATTCTTGGTAGTAATTATGTCGTTTTGTTCGATCTACGTATTTTATCTAAATAAATCTTTTGCAATATCATGTAATGAAAAATGAAGAAAAACGAAAAAAATTGGAAGACAGGGAAAATCCAAATTTGGATACGCAAAACTTATACATCTCCCTCTCATTACAGAACACAAGAAAACAGAAGATAATCAAAAGAAGATCTGTTTACTACATAGATTCACAGATACATACAACACACGCATACATACAAAAAAAAAACACAAACTCTCATCATCTTTCTCGTTTCATTATGCCTGCAATCATGATTTTCGGTCTCTTAACCCGCATGCTCTTTCTTCTCTATCCTCCAAAATCTCTCCTATAAATACCACTTCTCTCCCACTAATCACCACTACCTCTCTCTCTAATCTCTACACAACATTTTCCTCTGCTTTGTTCTTGCCACTTCCTCTGTTCTGTTCTGTTCCTGTCATCTTCTTCTGATCTGTGCAATGGCAGTGTCTGGTTTCGAGGGTTTCGAGAAAAGACTCGAACTTAGATTCTTCGACGATGATCACTCAATCACAAATAACCCTATGGGATTACGTCTAATCGACTTCGAATCTCTAGACCAAGTCTTAAACGAAGTGCAGTGTACGGTGGTCTCAGCCGTAGCGAATCGTAGCTTCGATGCTTACGTCCTCTCAGAGTCAAGCCTCTTCGTCTACCCAACCAAAATCATCATTAAAACATGTGGCACTACACAGCTTCTCAAATCAATCCGACCGTTGATCCATCTCGCACGTAATCTCGGCCTCACGTTAAGCGTATGTCGCTACTCGCGCGGCAGCTTCATCTTCCCCAAGGCACAACCATTCCCTTACACTAGCTTTAAAGACGAAGTCGTTGTCGTTGAAGAAAGCCTTCCTAAATCTCTTTGTTGCCGAAAAGCCTCTGTTTTGACGCCTTCTAATAACCCCTCACGTGCTTGGCACGTGTTCACCGCAAGTGCTGACGTGGAATCCGACGAGTCAGTCGTTGTAGTTGAAGTCTGTATGACGGAGCTTGACCGAGTCAACGCTCGGAGCTTTTATAAACGCAAAGGCGACGAAAAAAACAATAGTGATTCCGCAGGAAAAGAGATGACGCGGCTGAGTGGTATTGATAACATTAACGCAAACGCGTTTATATGCGATTTCGCGTTTGATCCTTGCGGTTACTCTATGAACGGCGTCGACGGTGACCGATACTCAACCATACACGTCACCCCCGAAGACGGTTTTAGCTACGCGAGCTTCGAGTGCGGTTTATCTCTATACGACGACGGTCACGATGATATCTCTGAGGTTTTAAGCCGCGCCATTGATGTTTTCCGGCCAAGCGACGTCTCAATCGCCACCACTTACGGCGGAGAGGATTACAACCACGAGGTCACAAAGCGCGTCGAACGCGTATTGGCTAAGAAGCTTGGTCTTAAGTGCCGGAGCCGTCTTATGGTTGACTTTCCAGGCTCCGGAACCGTCGTTTATCAGTCGTTCACGCCTCGCCGGAAATAGTCTTGGCCGAGGAAGGAAAAAAACAAAAACGGTTTTTAGGTTAATATTAGTTGAGAGGAGAGAAAACAGAAAGTGATGACGTGGAGGAAAACGATTGGTAGAATTTGGTAAGGAAGATATAAGTGGGAACATATGATCATGCACCCCACTTTGCAGTGGCAATGTCACGCCTAAGCATTTTTGAGGTTCAGTGTTGTAGAATTTTTAGTGGGGGAGGGTAAAAATGGTTTGCTCTTTTTTTTTTTTTTTGTTCTTTTTCTTTCTTATGTTTGTTTTTCTTCTTTTCAATTTAAATTATCTTAAATCTCTATATCAGAATGTTGATATACGGTTTAATCGTTCTTACTTTATATGGTTACAAATTCATTTACAAACCTTAAGTAATTTTGCTTAAAGAAAATTAATCATGAAGTAAATTAAGTAAGAAAACATTTTGAGAAGTTCTGAACAGCACTTTCGAGATATGTTTTGTAGTTGACGTCAAAAAATTCGCTCAAATGTTTATGTCGTCAATGTCTTTTTGCTTTACAAGAGATTAATATGTAATTACTTTAAATAATCGCGCGTGTAAATTTTGGAACCCCAACATATCAAAATCCAGATTGCACGTGACAATAATTAGCTAAAAGTAAATGGGTCGACGATTGAGATCCCCTTTACAAATATTTATGATCTTTTTAAATTTTCTCCTATTAGAAACTTGAAAACCAAATTCCCCCTAAATAATGGTCGAGAAACAAATGTCCTTCTAATTGAAAAATCATTGGTTAAATCAATTGAAAACGAGACCAAACCGGTATAAGCGAAAACCAAACCAATTCTCAGACCCGACCACCAAAAATAATCCAATCCAGTATTTATTCCCAAAACAGTAGCTAAGAACCCTAGATCGAAGACGAATTTGAACGACAAAATCTCAAGTTTGATTTGAGCATTATTCCTCAAGGATTTGGGTTCTTTGTTGTTTTCGTTTGTTTTCGTGTAGTATCAGATAGTTCTCTGAGTACTATTGAGTGTATTATCGTTTTTCTTAGGTTCAAATTAGTAGCAGAAGCTAAATCTTCAACACGAGTAGTGGACGACGATTCGTGACTGGAATCAGAGAATTCAAGTTGAGCAGATGCATCTATCTTCGAGAGAAAGCAAAAGCAAAATAAGCTGTCTGAAATAAAAAGAACTGAGACTACCATTGCTCTATTCTTCAATGAAAGTTTACATTTCAAAAATAAAACTAAAGAAACAAAAGCAAAAGACAGCTTCTCTCAATGAACCAAATTTAACCCGCAACAAAACAAAACCAAGAGTTAAGGCTGCTTTTGATGAATTAACCCAGTAGGTTGATTACATTGTAGATAAAGCTTGTGCATTTTACATCCGCACAGCAAGAAGATTTAGAGAAAATTGTTGCAGGATCTGTAAATGATATAGTAATGTAGTTTTTCTATAAGAAGTAAGTAATCAATCCTTACTAATTAAGTGTGGGTTTTCCTCATCTCTGTCATTTCTTGTATCTCTTTTCATGGCATGCTTTCAATGCTTGAACATCTTTGAATCAAATCACAAACAAACAAAATTTTAATTCTAACACTTTGTCCAAAACTATCTCATAAATTTGCATATCATTTTCAACTACCTCATCTCTTGCACATAAGAAACTTGCAATTAATCCACCAGTTCTTTGATCAATCACCCATAAACTATTCAAGAATTATCCCAAGTTCGTTCTATTAGGTAAAAACCCTAAACCCCAGAGCTCAAAAACCCTTAAATTTAAATGAACTTGAGATAGAGAGCAACATACGTTTCTGGCACGATTTCCAATCTCTGTTGCTATCAACAAGACAATTCTACATAATCGGACAAAAAAAAGCTTTAATAGATTCAATCGGAGAAATCAGATAGGTAATGATGATTATGATTTGGGAAACACGAACCTGTAAAGACAAATAGAGAGAAGAACACTCCTTGAGTTGTTTCACATTCTCGTCGTCATCGTCTGCATCCATTTGATGATTCGGAAGAGGAGGAGAAGGAGATTGCTTCTCGGAATTGGGATTCTCTGTCACTTTCTCCATTAGAAATTTTGAGTTCTTCAGCCGAGAAGATTCAACATTTACGGGACTCTCCGTATAAATTGGGGCGTTTTTGGTTTACTTTTTTGGGCTTTTTAACTTATATGAACCTAAAGCCCAGGCCCATTAACTTGGTGTAGTTCTGAATTCTGATATATATATATAAGTGATCAACATGAAGATAAGTCAAAGAAGACGAAGTTTAGTGACTACAGGTCCACCACTAACCTTTGTCGGGTTTGTCTGGATACGAATTGTGCCACGTGGCATTAGCCCACCAACGTGGGAGTTGTCACATTCAGATAAACGACTTTAAATCTTGGGAAAAAATCGAAGAAAATGTCAAAATATGTAGAATATACTCTGGCCAATTTCTGTATTTCGAAATGCAAAAATGGATTTTATTATCATCTAAAATTAAGAAAGAAGAAGAGCAACAGAGAAGACCCGGATTTTCAGTTATAACAAGAGAGAAGAACAACTCAATGATCATGTATTCCGTAATTTTCTCTCTTTTTCCTTAGTCTTTTGTCTTTTGTCTTTTCTTTCTCTCTCTCTTTCCTTTTTTTTGGTCTCATTTTCTGTCTCCAAAATCCATGGAAGACGTTCGAGATTCGTCAGAAACTCTTGCTTCCACGACGACGTCGTCTTCGTCTCCCTCCTGGTAATTTTTCTCACAAACCTCTTCTAAACATTAATTTACAGATACTGTTTAATTGTTTAGACATCATTTTGTAAACGCATAAATTGTTTATATAGCGTGTAATTGCAAGTCATTTCATTTACTTTGAAACTCAATTTCTGTTTATGATGTTAAAACTCAGCGATGTAGAGGTTGAGAATCGTGGAAAAGAATTAAATACTCTTACAGCAAGAAGATCTCGAGCCGGCTTCTCTGATTCTTTCTCTTCTCATGGTAAAATAATTGCATTGCATCAATAGGTTATAAATATTTCATTGACTTGAGGTTGTTCATGAATTTCGGTTTCCTTGTTACCAGATTTATCAGCAATCTGCCCAGATGAAAACAACATAACATTTTGTCCTGTTAAATTCGAATCAGACGATGATGACTTATTAAGGTGCATAGAATCCGAAACAACATCATCTTCCTTGGTGAGCACGTCAGATTCACCATCACCAGAAGGTCATAATCATCACCGTCATCATCATCATCATCATCATCATCCGTTTGTAGGTCCCACCAACGGTCACTGGCGGCGAGGTTTCTTCCGTTTACTTAAAAAAGGATCATCAGCGATGCCATTCACTACGTTCACACCTCTCAAAGGAGTCCCGAAACTGACCAGACGTAAGAGCAAACGTATAAGAGACAATATGGTCCCTGTTATACCTGCTCTTGACACTGACGACTTGTTCTACTTCAAACCCTCCTGGAGAAACTTTTCTCTTCAAGATATTCAAACTGCTACTAATTGCTTCAGCCGTGGTTCGAACTGTTTAACCCTTGTTATTCAATCCATGAAAACTTGTTTTTATATGAAGTGATGTAACATGAAAATTGTGGATATTATATTCAGAGAATCTGATTGGAGAAGGAGGATATGCGGAGGTGTATAAGGGACAAATGGCAGATGGTCAAATAGTGGCCATAAAGAAGTTGACTAGAGGCTCTGCAGAAGAGATGACGATGGATTATTTGTCAGAACTTGGTATCATAGTTCATGTAGATCATCCAAACATTGCTAAACTTATTGGTTATTGCGTTGAAGGAGGAATGCATCTAGTTCTTGAGCTATCTCCTAATGGGAGCCTTGCCTCTTTGCTTTACGGTAATAATTCTCTTTCGTTTGTTGTTTCTCAAAGTCATCTGAATCTATTTGGATCAAAAACCCTGCAAAATCTTTAACATTCTTTAGAGGCAAAAGAGAAATTGAACTGGAGCGTCAGATATAAAGTGGCAATGGGAACAGCAGAGGGACTCTACTATCTCCATGAAGGTTGTCAGAGAAGGATCATTCACAAAGACATTAAAGCTTCTAACATCCTTCTCACTCAGAACTTTGAGGCTCAGGTAATTAATGATTATTAATAAAGCTAAGATCGATACTCATATCCTACTATGTTGTCTTTTAATGATGATCTCAAAACCATATCCTATTATAAATGATGAAAGCAGATATCTGATTTCGGACTAGCGAAATGGCTACCAGACCAGTGGACTCACCATACTGTATCAAAAGTCGAAGGAACATTCGGGTTTGAAATCTATCACACTATTACAGATCATATATATACACGATTCACAAATCCAATTTGTTTCAATAATATATCAATCTCACATCATTGCCTCATATCTATGTGTTCATCTATCAGTTACCTTCCACCTGAGTTCTTTATGCATGGGATAGTAGACGAAAAAACAGACGTATATGCTTATGGTGTCCTGCTTCTCGAACTCATTACTGGTAAACAAGCCCTTGACAGCTCACAACATAGCCTTGTCATCTGGGTGTGTAATGTTACCCTTCTCTTAGACCCCCCAAGCTTGATGAATCTTTCTACTTTCATGATCTACTAACATCAATCATCCATGTTTCTGCAGGCCAAGCCATTGATCAAAGAGAACAAGATCAAACAACTCATTGATCCTATTCTAGGAGATGACTACGATGTACAAGAGTTGGACCGTCTTGTTTTTATAGCTTCTTTGTGTATACACCAGACCTCCATAAACCGGCCTCATATGAGCCAGGTATGTATTCATTTTTACTCTTTTGTTAAAACATTCGATTACTTATCCTGTACAAAGTGATCAATTTGGTCAGTGAAAATGTGTTTATATACAGGTTGTGCAGCTTCTGAGGGGGGACAAGTGCAGCTTAGATCAGCTAAGAGAAGGAGAAAACACCAAACTGCAGAGGACTTACTCTGAAGAACTATTGGATAACGAAGAATACAACTCGACAAGATACTTGAATGATATTCATCGACACATGGAAACTGTTCTCGGAACATCTAAAGACTAGTGAAACCTCCTCCTTGCTAAATGCAAGACAAAAATTTCACTTTTGAGTCCATAATATGTGTTCGTTATAGAGTTTACATGAGTGCTAAGAATTGTGAGATTAATCCTATCCTGATTGGATTGGATATTAAGTTAGAAGAGAAAGGACAGATAATGTTCAATATTGCTTAAAAATATGTTGTACCATGAATTGGTGTATGTATTTGATCATGATCATGGTATATTGTGTTCTTTCCTTTTGCATGCATGAACTATTGTTTGATTGATGTTTTTTTTTTCTTGAATCGATTTCTGTGTGTGCAAGTAATTTTCTAAAAATTAGATTAACCATCAACAACTCAAACTCTACTACAAAATGACACTTATAATCGAATCCGGGTAAAAAAAATATATAAAAAATAATATTTAAAAGGGATCAAATCAAAAATCTATTCAATTAATATCTGCTTTGTAATTATTCGAAAATTATGACAGAAATTGTTTCTTCTTTAGATTGTGAATTTTAGTTCGGCAAAACGAAAATGGGCTAATCCAGGAAAATTGTTATCACAAACATACAATTGTTATGAAATCGAAATAATAACAATTGTGATCAGTTTAAAACTTAATTAGATTGCGGGACTCTCGAAATTCTATAAAAACATCAAAGAAAAACATTTCTTATTTTAATTAAAGCGTGAATTCTAATTATTACATAAGATTTTTATAAAATGATTATGCAATATTATTGATGGCTCATGTGTGAGACTTGGGACATGGACTGGACTGTGTAACATTGATGACCCATGTTGAGATGTGTTGTAAGCACACTACCGTCACAATTACTTCTTGCGTTTTGTTTTTCTCGTTTCGTTAAAAACCTTTATCGGAAAATCCATTCAGAAAAACGATAGAAAGGTAAAAAGATTACAATGACGAAAGCTACCTCTCGAATGATGAGGCTCATATCCTTACACATCTCATAGATTTCATATTCCAATGTTATGAATATGTTTTGTTGAAAACGTGTGGTGGGTAATGACTTTGTTAAGAAATCTGCATCATTATTAGTTGATTGGACAGATTTCACATTGTCTTTATTCTTTTAAAGTTCTTGAGTGTAAAAGAAGAATTTTAGATGAAAATATGTTTGGTTATGTCGCTTTTGATATATCTTTCTTTCGTGAGGGCATCACTTTGATATATTGCGTTTTTGACAAATTTTAGCTCTTGTTTTCAATGGATTTTTGTAGTCTATATAGTGTATTTTTCATGTCAAAATAAGTTAGGATGAGATTTGGACACTCAATGCACGGAATTGGGCAAAAGGGATCGAGATTGGAGGTTTTACAAGCTTAGATTGATCGGTCGACACCTGGACCGATCAATCTTATGTCCAAGAAAAAGCTGTAAGTTCATCAGACCAACCATCATTTCAAAATTGATCGATCTACACTCTATAATCCATCAGACCGATCGATCCCATGCTAGACCAATTGGCTTTAGAGAAATTGTCGTGAGTTTGGGAGACCGACCAGTCTTAGAATACTGATTGATTTGATGTCAAAGAGATCGATGAGCATTGCATGGGACATAGAACTTTTGGTACAAACGAAAGTTTAAAATTCTAAGTTGCTAGATATAGTAGTTGATGCCACGACAGTGGATTTGCTATATAGTAGTGTTTGTGTTCAAGAACTGTTTTTAAATTGTTCCCTGAATAATGACCTAGCTTATGATCTTGATTTCCTGTGAATTGTGCTGAACTTCGTACTTTTGATTATTTGACTCTACATTGTTTATTTAAATTTTATTTCTTTATTTTAATTAGCAACAACATTATTGCATCTTAGCTTAAGTTTTTTTAGAGATTGATAGTGTAACTCTTGGTCCTTGTGGATGTGATCACTTATTTCAATTGTTGTGCATTTGGAGTAGAATTAGAGGTTAAAACTCTAAGTGTAACACACATGCATCATTGTCTTCATATAATATGGTTGGCTCCATATTTACTTAAATTCCACTCATGGGTCGAATGTGTGAACTTATTGATCTTAGTCATACACATTCTCTACTCGCTTCATGGAGTGCAATGATTGTAGCTTGATTCGAAGATGTGGCCACAAGTGTCTGCTTTTGCGGTCAACCTTTGTGTGGATTTGATAAAATATCATGTATTTGCAAAACCAATCATTTGGCCATGTGAGTTGAGTAGCTTAGTTTAATAATCCAAAATCGATTATTCTAACTTAAGTTTGATTTTCATAGTTCTAGTGTGTTAGTTCAAGGTTTCTTGTAGATTCAAACCTCAAGTGTTAACAACGATTTTGTTTGCACTTGTTGATCATTGTTCTTTTCCGCTAAGATAAGTGTCACGATCAACTCAAAAAATCATTTCTCCTTCTGTAATAAACTTACCACAATATTTCAACTGTGAGACTATCTATAATCTAGCGGAATTATAATCTTTCATTTTCATGTAATCCTGAACCTCATGTTTTTCGATTCTTCTAAGACATGAGGGAGAGGCATTTCTCTTTGGTTATCAAACCACCCTTTAGAGTTTGCCAAAGCTTTGTTGGGTCCCTTATATGCGCATAACCGCGCGTCACATTTTTATCTAGGTATTTTCTCAGGAAAATTATTTCTTTTTCCTTATCTTTTATAGGCAATATTTTTTTCTTCTTTTATTGTGTGATAATTCTTGAGACCCAAAATAAAGTTTACTTTGGTGGTCCATGTTATGTATTTTACTCCTGTAATTTTAAAAGGTAGAAGTTTGAATGTTTTAATATGGTGATAGAGTCAACCATATATGGTTATAATGAGAAGTTATCAAAACTAAATATAGCTACGGTCTAGCCACAAATCAAGCCACAAAATGATTAGCTCTTGTGGCTATGTTTTATTATTAATTCCTCTCAACACTTCTATTTGTTTCATTTATCAAAAGAAGAGAAAGTAAAATGAAATTTATAGATTTGAGAAATGTATAATTTTTTTCAGTCAAGAGAGTGGATGGATCGTCATACAGATCCAGACATAAATCGTGTCATAGAGGAGTCTAAAGAAGGGATTAGCATATTTCTACGATTTGCATGTGATCAACATTTTTACATGGAGAGTGAAACTTTACCGTGTCCTTGTGCACGGTGTTAGTAACGTTCAACACAAATGGTATCTAGGCATCTTTATACGAATCGATTTAAGGGAATTACTATGTTTGGATGAGCCATGGAGAAAATTGTTATAACATGGTGAATCGTCGAGTGCAAACTACATACCACAAGAAGAGACATAAGATAATCATGGTCTCAATATTCAAGTTCCAGTCGATTGTTATAATTACGTTTAAGATGGAGAAGTTAACATCGAACAAGAAAGAACATGGTGGAAGCCATTCAAGAAGACATGATGTAAATAATTCACGAAGAACCATGCAATGATAACACATTCTAAGCATTTGAAGCATCTAATCAACCTCTTTGCAATGGATGTATTGAAGGGCTTCCCCAATTTTATGTGACGTCACGTATAATGGACATAAAATCCAACTGGAATTTGACAGAATCATGTGTAGATGAGATATTAAAAATAATTAGAGATTATTTTCCAAGGCCAAATAAAGTTCTGGATTCGTACTATGAGATCAAGAATTTAACTCGAGCATTGGGATGCCAATACATAGGATTGATGTTTGTGAGGATAATTTTATGCTCTTTTGGAAAGAGGAAGATCAAAAGCTAATACAATGTCGGTTTTATAAGAAAGATAGATACCATCCAAATAATGGCAAAGGGAAGAACAAACCTAAGCAACGAATGTATTATCTACCAATTGCGGATCGATTGAAGAGGCTATACCAATAAGAGGCGTCATCGTCTTATATGTGATAGCATGCTGAAAATGTGTCTTCTAAAAGAAAATTGCATCACCCATCAGATGGAGTATCATGGAAGCATTTTTAGAAGGTACACCCTAGATTTACTTATGAGATTCATAATGTTTATTTAGGCTTATCGACATATGGATTTAATCTAATTGGTATGAATGGTGATGCACACTTGATTTGGCATGTGATTCTTAACAATCTTTTCTTTGGAATGTGCATGAAGAAGGAGTATTTCTACTTAGCTGTATTAGTTCCAGAGCCAAAACTTTCGAAAAAGCCTAAATATTTATTTGCAGCCACTGATTGAAGAGCTCTAAAGTTTGTGGAATGACGGGGTCGATGCATATGATATCTCAAAAAAGTAAAATTTTAAGATGCGAGCGACATTTACCAAGTACAGAGCAACATTTCTCTCTTAAGTTTCTGATTACTCTACGTTCAGGGCCGTGGATAACCACATGAGGTGAGATCCGTCACACGGCCCAAAAATGGAAGACCCATTATAAAAATATCATTAATCTTTTTTCTAAAAAGTAAATTTTTTAGACACATATAATATTACAAAAAAAAACTCTCACACCATACAATTATTTCCTTATTACCAAAATATATTTTTTACACATCATACTATTATTTTCTTTAGTAAGTTTCATTTTTTTTAGCAAAACTTAGGGGCCAAAATATTTTTTTCTAACCAGTCCGTTAAAAACGGTTTTGTTTTACCATCACAGAGTGTTTAATTTTGTTGAGACGGCTCTATCTACATTGGTGAGATGATTACTCTGACATCTTGCCTCTTTTCACTCCTTTGTATCACCAATATTCTCTTTCTCTGATTTCTCAATGTGATTGTTTGTCTCTCACTACACGTGAAATACTAAGTAGGATTTGAACTCATCGCTTCCTAAACAGTAAATAGTATGGCTTTTGATTTTGTCACCTTTTTGTTTTGTCACTTTTAAGGCTAGTAAGGCTAGTATGACTTTTGATTTTGTCACTTTTAAGCCTAATTTTTACAAAATCTGATGACTTGTTTGAATTTTTTATTTGGAATGGTAATTTGATATGATTTGCTTTATGTGGTGAATATAGTAAGCAAAAGCTTACAATCAGAGGATATGGATCTTGAGGCATCTATTTCTCAGTTTAAAGGACTTGTTTTTTATTTGAAAAACTATAGAGACATAGATTTTGAAAAAGCAAAAGCTGAAACTACACAAATTGCTATTGAGATGGAGATTGAACCAGTATTTCCTTTAAAACCGAAATATTTGATAAAGAAAAAAAGGCAATATGGTGAGGATATTGAGAAAATTCATGAAAGCGAGACGATATCTGCATAAGAGAGTTTTAGAGTTGATTACTTTGTCAATATTATGGATCAAGCTATAATGTCTCTTGAGGTAAGATTCGAGCAATTTCAATGTTACGAAGCAATCTTTGGGGTTTTGTTTGGTTCAAGGAACTTAAAGTTAGCAAAAGATGATGAGTTGAAGGCATCTTGTATCAAGATTAGAGCTTTTCTAAAGCATGATGTGCATTCAGATGTACATGGAGAAGACATGTTTGTGGAACTTAAACTTTAAGAGAAGTGTTGCCAAAAGAAATTACAAATCCGGTTGAGATATTAGAATTTTTGAAAAAGATAGATGGCTGTTATCCAAACACGTGGATAGCTTATCGTTTACTGCTAACGATCCTGATATCAGTTGCTTCTGCGGAAAGAAGTTGCTCAAAGTTGAAGCTTATAAAGAATTACTTACGTTCGACTATGACTGACGAGCGATTAAATGGTTTAGCAATCATATCTATAGGATAAAATCTCGTTGAGAAGCTTGATTATCCAAAAATGATAAATGAGTTTGCAGAAAAAAAAGCAAGGAGGATTATTTTTCTGTGAACAAAAGATTAATGTTTCAGATTTAATTTTTTCAAACAAACTATGATATTACTTATTTCTTTTAATGATTTTGAATTGATCGGAAATAAATAAGGCATCAATTTTTTCATTTACTGGGAAAAAGTGAAACTGTATACATCTCCATCATGGAGCATTTTTGCTGTTGTGAAGAGTTGATTGTGATTTTTTATTAACAAAAATTAAGTAATTTTTCTGCACTTTCGTGCGGATATAAAATTTTTAGTTTAATTATTTTAAAATTTATTTTGTTTTATATATTACTAAATGAAGGAACAAAAAAAAAATTCAATATGTGAAAAATGCACTTTTATAAACCAAAAAAGTATTGATATAATGTATATAAAAGTAATATATATAATGATTTAATATGCGCCTCAAAACAATACATTTCATAATTTTTTAATTTATCCATCAAAATCTTCTTATTTTAAAATATCAACTATAATGTTTGAATTAAATTTAAAGTATTGGTTGAAATATTTATAAATATTTTTTTATACTAACTTTTTTGTTGACCAAAACTATCTTAATTAATTTGAATAATTTTCATAGTCTCATAGTTTTTACCCTTCTGATTTTGTATTGATCTAATATTGGATTGATTTTTTGGTCAAGATCTAATATTGGATTGATTTTTCTTATAAAAACATATGAAATAGGTAATTTTTCATGGTTTACATGGTAAAATAATAATAATAGTATTAATAATAATAATAATAATAATAATAATAATAATAATAATAAAAAAGTATTATGTAATGAAAGAAGAACTATAAATTTAATGAATATTTGTGGTGAATGATTGAGAACTAATTATGTTTATTTTATATAGAAAATAATATAATATTGAAATAATAATAATAATTAATTAAAGATTATGATAACTATAAAAGATTTGTAAAGATATTTACCTCATTAAATTTAAAATAGTTTTAGATCAAAACAAATATATCTTAACTAACTTTCAGATAATTTTAAAATTTAAGAAATTATTATATATTTAAAATAAAAAAAATATATATCATTATATATTTTTAATAAGAATATAAATTTTAAAATTAAGAGTTATTTTGTAATCAACCACATTGTAATTAAACGTTGTGTTGACACGTAAACTTTTTGATAAAAATCACTCCTCTAAGAATAAATAAGATTTCTCTTATGACAACAATTGGAATAGTTAAGTATTTCATGATTGACATAGTAAAAGAAATAAATTAAACAAAGCTCTGCGACGAAAGAAAAAACTGTAAATTTAATAAATGTTTACAGTGAATGAGAGTTTATAATAGATTGCCAATTGATCATGTTTTCTCGATATAGAAAAAAATATAATATTCAAATACGAATATGATTTATCAAAAATTATGATAAATATGTATTTATCTCATTAAAATTCTAAAAAGTATTAAATCAAAAAAAATATTTTCTTAACTAATTTTCAGATAATTTAAAAATTTTTAAGATCATTATATTGTCTTAAAATTTTAAAACTTAATTCAAAATAAAATTACTTAAATGAAATTCCGAAATTTTATTTATTTTTTTTATATATTTTAATTTCTGTTACGAATTTTAATTTTAGTTTTATTTTATATAAATTTAATGTGATGGTAACTTTGTGATGTAATGTAAGGACAACTTTGTAATCAACCACGTTGAAATTAAACGTGGTGTTGATATAAAATTTTTTGATGAAAATCACTTCTCTAATAATATATATGACTTAATGTGAGGACAACTTTGTAATCAACCACGTTGAAATTAAACGTGGTGTTGACACGTAAGCTTTTTGATGAAAATCACTTATCTAATAATATATAAGATATGATTATTTATATATATATATATATATATATATATATATATATATTATATGAGAAACTTTAAGAAAACCCTTTTTAGAATATTTTTTTATTCAAAAATATCTTTTTACTTTGAAAATAAAACAAAAGATGAAAGTGATTTGCAAATAAATTTGATTAAAGGAGTATTTTTGTACTTCTCCTTTGAAACGGGCTGCAATCCTCTCAAATCGGCCAGACATGAGACTTAAGACTTAACAAGTCTTTGTAAACCGTTAGTTTCTCAGAAACGATAGTTTCATGAAGACGAGACTCAAACTTACTTTTCATTCTTTCCAAGTTAACATGAAGAGACGAAACCGCGTTGGTGGCCTTCTCGGCAACTTTAAAGGCAATACGTTGATCCTCCTCGGCGCACTCCAATGCATCTTTAAGAGTGGAGATCTCCTCAGCCTGCTTAAGGGACTTCTCTTGCTCCGCCTTTAACTAGGCCTCCATCTGAGTAAAATCATCCTGCATCTTGCTTAATGAGTACTTTGCCTCAAAGCTTTGAGATGAGATTGACCAGCATGGTCGACCATTTCATTAAGTTTCTGAGCATTTTCAGCCTCTAAAATCATGGACTTCTCGCGCCCATAAAGGACCTAGTTCAGTTGGGCGATAAGCTGAAACAAAAGAAATGTGAGAAATTTGTTAGATTAGAATGAATATGACAAGATAAAAAATCTTACCGAGAATAATGCCACTGATGTCTCTTCATAGTCCTTCCTATTAAGCATCCTCTCAGGAGGATGAAGCAGCTCAGGAAAGTTCTTGAGATAACGCATCAAATCAGCACCCTCAGTGCTACACTTCTTAATAGGAGCAGACTCCTTAAAACTGTACTCAAAGCCGAAGTCGGTCGTATTTTTCCGCCCGTTTAGTTAAACGCACCACATGAGAGAGATCAACTGCCTTCCGTTTAAATGCAGCCTTCTTCACAACTTCAAGAGTACAGGTCCAGCTTGTTATCATCGAACAACGAGTAATCACCTTGTCACTCAAACACTTAGCAAAAGAAAGTTTGGAGGCCTTTCCTAGTTGGTTAAGGTTAGACTTGATCTTTTTTTGTCTCGAACTTCTTTTTTGGCGAATCCGAGACCTCAGTTGGAGAATCAATCTCCTTAGTAGAGACTTTCTTTTTTAGTTTTATTTGGGTTTTCGCCTTCTCCCTGGAAGACGGGAAACCCTTCTAACCCTCAATGACCTTTACTCCAAGGTGAGCCCCGACATTCAAAGCCAGAGTTTTATTTTTGAGACCCTTTAAGTCAGTTTCGGGAGAATTATCAATACGGAGACATTCAGTCTCCACTATCATACTTGGTTGAAGAGCATAACTCTCAATCGGTGGTACCTTAGTCTCAGAAGATCAGGGCAAAACACCATCAAGGACGGCGTTCAGGCCACCCATAATGTTGGGCATGACAAAATCGTCAACTCCCATGTTAAATCGTAAGGTTACTGCGAAAAAGAGAAGACAGTCAGAGTTCACAGCAAATAAGAAACAACTTTTTACAAGTCATAAATACTTGTTGAAAGGCGAGAAGCTGTGCGAGCAAGAAGATCAGCTAGTAACCTTTCCCAGCTAAGCCGAGGAACTCCGAGTAACTTGTCCTGTAATTCCTGATAATTCGAAAGTGGAGAACGAGATGATGGGTGTTTCACTACAAAAGAAATTACAAGGGTTGAGACACTTCAAATTGGCAAAATCCCAAAAGAGAAACACCAAGACACCTCAAGAATCCACCAGGTTTCTTTCCCTAAATAAGGTTGAAGTTCAAATGATCATTAGCAAAGAGAGGTTCTTCGGGACGAACAAGAAAGTAGCGACGTTTCCAATTCGTAACCTTTGAAGTAACATCATCAAGAAAATGAAGGCTTGTTCTAGCCTTAACAAAAAACGTTTCTTTAGGATGCATATGTGAGCAAAAGACAGTCATGTTTTCAAATAACCGACTTGAGATTTCAACTCCAGCCTCGCTCCGAAGGATCAAAACACCAAGGATGTTCATTATTCCAGAACACTCGAGTTAAGTCATTGGGATTTTCCGAGCATACAGTATCTCGGAAGGATGTCAAGGATCGGAACCCACATCTTAGCTTCCCTGAAACACCAGTCATAAATGGCAACTGAGCCATCATGAGGAGTCCATGGCCTATCATTCGGACTCGGAATCCGGTAGTCAACGTTCTTCATTGTCGGGCACACGTTAATAATTTTCTCCAACCTCGCCTGATTAATCACGGTTGGACTAATGTCAAGAGAGTTATATTATCTCTCTAGATATTCAAGATCAGCCACTGGGACTGACAAAACATGAGAAGTAGGCCCAGATTGGTGGCCTCTGATTGGAACCTCAATATCGTTGTCAAAATCCATTAGAGGATTCGACTAAACATCACCAGTTCTAGCTGAAATATCTGCCTCCCCATTGCTCACGTCGCTAGAAGATGAAGAAGAATCGGACAACGAACTCTCCGTACTGGATTCGAGATCCGATTCAATTGTATCTCTTCCCATCTCGTTGAATAAAGACTTAAAGAAATAAAATTTGGCAAAAACGTCTCAGTATAAAATAGAAAGTGAAAGAAAAGAGAGAAGTTACATTTCGTGAGTCGGATGAAGGTGGAAAACAAATGGCAAAGCACAGTATTTATAGAAATTTACCGGAAGCCGAATCGTCGTGAAGCGGTAACTTACGAATAGCCGGTCGCACCGCAAAGTAATCCAATAAGAAGGCGACACGTGGACTGAGGAATTCCAGAAGCAGGTAAAAACTTCCAACTATGAAGGGTTCCTTCTCGATAATCTGTTAGAAGAAGGGGAACTCGGACGATAGGTCATCAATTCGAGAGAAGGAAATATTCCTATTCTGATTTGGAATATTTTCAGGACATGTCAGCAGCAAAAAAACTAGATATTTTCTTAATCCAATAAGGAAAATTTATGAAAAACTTGCAAGGAACTTTTAGATAACATCGGGTCTAAACCGAAATGCAATATTTTCTATTTCAGATCATTTGTAACCGTCTCTATACTTTATAAATAGAGGTGGAGGTCTCCTTAAAGAGACTAAGTTTGGACATTTGCATACAAGCAATACAAAGCAACTCTGCATTCATACTCTCTGTGCAATCTCTTTATCTCTTTTAATTGATCAAAATTCTTACCCATCTTCCCTCATAAAACCCGAGTTGGATTTAGAACTATTATGCTAAGTCCTGCTTGAATGATGCCAATCATAGCTTTAGTCACCCTACTTCTTTTATCTCCGGTAACCCGTATTTTATTCCTTTTTTATGATAGGAATCATTCTAGTTTTTAGACCATCTCAAATGATGGATCTTAAGGAAGAAGTTCTTAAAAATAAAATAATCAAAAGTAATTTATACGAATTAAAATAATATTATTGTTGAGAAGAAGGAGAGAGATGGTTTCTTAAATTACTTATTTAAGAAACTCTAATCAACTTTTAAGAAACTCAATAGATTAGGTGGAGTACATTGATTGGATAAATTTTAAGGTAAAATAATAATTAAAATATTAATATTTATTCTAAAGAAACTCACCCCCTCTCTTAAACATTAGAGGTGGTCTTAGTTCCGGTTGTACTCACCTTCCCTTTAGGTTTTTTTTTTTTTTTTTAATTATATGAGCATTAAGAAACAATAAGATGCATAATGGGAAAAGCTAGTTTGGTTCGGAACCAATAGCCTTGGACACGGGTCAGATATCCGTAATTTTTATGATACCTGGATCCGGATCGGTTGGATCTGTGTCTTTATTACCGGATTCGGATTTGAATACTACAGAAATATGGGACTTGATATCCACGGATATTCGTATCTGGATCCGAATTAATATTACATTACATATTTTTTATAAAGAATAATATTATATTTGTAATAAAAAGATGGTAAAAATGAAATATGTAGATTTATAGTATTAAAAATTATAAAAAACTTAATTTTTATAGAAAATAAGAAATATATATATATATATAATATTGACATATCGTTAAAAATTTAGAATAAAATATTTGTATATGTTAATTTTTAACATTAACTTCTAAAAATAATATATAGTTTATGATTCAAAAATTAAAAATAACCTATATATTAACATTTTTTTTTTGTCAACATTAGACCACAACTCACTTGCACATTAGCCAACTTTCTATGTAGGTGGTGGGACTCGATCCCGGGATGTGTAAGTGTGCCTGCCTTTAGTGAAATTATCGTCTGCCACTAGATTAAAAGCCACATACAACACATTAATATTTATAATTATTTAATATAATTAATATATTACAAAAAATTATATACTAAATATTTTAAAGGGATCGGATCCAAATATTCAGAATAAAATATAATATTATTCGGATCCAGATCTGTACCCGCATATATGTATATTTCATTACTTATACAGATCTCAGTATGCCGAATATCCGAAATTTTGAGACGGATCAAAGATGAATCACGGAGATCTCGGATCCTAGAAAATATGAACAGACTAGGAACCAATATCCAGAATAACCGAAACGCAAAGCTAAGTGCGCGTTTTGTCGTTATTTCGTTAGGCAGAGCATAAACTTGCCATCACCATTGACACTCTCCCGAGAAAACGCTTCCTCTCTCTTTTTTTTTAAATTATTTCCCGGAAAGAAAAAAAGAAAGATTTTACCCACATCTCTTTCCTTGTACCGACTCTCGTGCATCTATATCCAAGCGATGTCGATATCGCGTCGTGGATTGTTGTTGTTCTTCTTCTTCGCTTTCCTCTCCGTTCTGCTTCAATCTTCCACTTCTCTAATCAGTTCCTCTAGCGCAATCATCAATCCTTCCAAAGTCAAACAGGTTTCATCGAAACCTAGGTTTGCTCAAATTCGCCTCAACTGAAGTTTCGAAACATTTGATCTTCGAATGTTAACAATTTTGGACTAACTCCATGTTTGTCTTTCTTTCTTTCTTTTGTGTTCAGGGCGTTCGTTTATGAAGGGTTTCTCTCGGATTTGGAATGTGATCATTTGATTTCGCTTGTGAGTATCTTTATTCAATTTCATTTTTTGAGCTTAATTTCGGAAAGTTCTTAAAAGTTGTAAATTTCGATCAATCATCGAAATAGGCGAAAGCGGACCTGAAGAGATCTGCTGTGGCCGATAATGATAGTGGTCAGAGCAAATTCAGCGAAGTTAGGACAAGCTCTGGCACGTTTATCTCCAAAGGAAAGGTTTGTTTTTTCTCTTTCTTTGATACTTCGCTTGTAAAGTTAGAACCCTGGTTAGAAGTGGAAACTAAATCTCTCTAAATTGTTTGATTTGGCCGAGATCTTGTTTATTAGGTTGAAATTGGGGTAACTAGATGTTGATTAATATGTAAATGATAGATTTTGATAGAACCCTATTCGAGCTTAAGTTGTGTACACAGACGCATTGTGATTATCATTTTGATTTTCGATTACATTTGGTCATATTTGCGAAATATTCTTAAGCAATCTGTGTATTTATCCTTTGAGTGATGGATCTTGGAGTTGGTAGATTAATCTCATGATTATGTTATAATCTTTAACTGTTGCTTAGCAACCAAATCATTTCCGAACTAGGTGAAGTTTCTGTGTTTATGACACAAATGGTGATCAGTTATGAAAGTTATTGCGGTTACATTGACCTGATTCAGAACTGTAACTATTGTGTCATTGTTGTGATTACCTTGATCTGTTGCTCCATTACCTGAAGCCTCCTTTGGTGAATTACAGGATCCCATTGTTTCTGGTATAGAAGACAAGATCTCCACTTGGACATTTCTTCCTAAAGGTACAATGTGCTCTGAATTGCGGTAAACTTACTTTGGTTGTGAGTACCTTTATATATTTAGGTGATTATCTTCATTGTGTTCTGTTTTTTGTGGTGACAGAAAACGGGGAAGACATTCAGGTACTGAGATATGAGCATGGTCAAAAATACGACGCTCACTTTGACTACTTTCATGACAAAGTCAATATTGTTCGTGGTGGGCACCGCATAGCAACGGTTCTCATGTATCTATCCAATGTGACAAAAGGTGGAGAAACCGTATTTCCTGATGCAGAGGTTTGTGCCATCAATGAATTTTGCTTAACTTTTCCCCAAAAGATCACTCTTGGGTCATTCTATCTAAAGATCTGATCTTTATAGGTACCAACTCGCCGAGTACTCTCTGAAAATATAGAAGACCTTTCTGATTGTGCGAAGAAAGGAATAGCCGGTGAGAAACAAAATCGATAAATTATTCTTCTTTTCCTAATGAGATTAAAATATAAAGGTTTTAAGTTTTACATCTTTTGTGTCTGTATGGGTGAATGTTTATCAGTGAAACCAAAGAAAGGAAATGCTTTGTTGTTCTTCAACCTCCACCCAGATGCAATCCCGGACCCATTGAGTCTTCATGGTGGATGTCCTGTGATCGAAGGAGAGAAATGGTCAGCGACCAAGTGGATTCACGTGGACTCATTCGATAAGATTGTGACACCAAGTGGAAACTGCACAGATATGAATGAGAGCTGTGAGAGATGGGCAGTTCTTGGGGAATGCACAAAGAATCCAGAGTACATGGTTGGAACTGCTGAGCTTCCCGGCTATTGCAGGCGAAGCTGTAAGGCTTGTTAGACTTAATTTTTACACTTCTTTTTCTTCTTGTGATGTGCCTTAAAACCCTCGGAAGTTTTCTGTTTTCACGGAGTTACGTTTGTTGTTGTTTCTTGTAGAGTTGTTGTCGTTGATGAGCTTTGTTCTGTAAAACTATAAAAGTTCCTCTGTAAACACATAGATATAATCAAATCCTTTATAGGTTATAAGTACATATCTACTTCTTGTCAACTCGGTGGCATGTTTGGCCAGTGGCACAAACCTTGTAAGCTATGTCTTTTATCGTATTGTTGCTTTTTTTTGTGTTTTTCTTTTTTGGTGTAATCAGGAATAGAGTAAATGAGTAATATGTAACCATATCATTTCAATCAAAATTTTGAGCGTTCATATCTATCTTTTGTTATTGGTGGTGTTTTCCATTTCTTCCTCTGTTCTTTGAAGCTTCCTATGACCGCAGATTGTTTCTTATTATTGAGTCTGGAAGCAAAACTCTTATAGCAGCCTCTCAAATCGATTTTCTCTTCGAGTACCTTAATTTGTTTACCGCGCAGACTATCGATCAATATCTGGCCATCTTCTGATTCATCCCCTTCAGCAATCACTTTTATGTGCTCAGCTCGCAGTTTCGGCTTCAATGAAGCGTGACCATCTCCCAAGAAAACTGCTCCAAGAATTTCCCCTAAGAACATGTCCTGTAATACAAATTACGATTAGTTTGAAAACCAGACAAAGGTCTTGAATGATTCTCTGCCTTTTCGTGTTTGAAACAGAATGAAAAGACAGGATTTACCAGATGCGTGTATCTCCTGTGATTCTGATGAAGATCTTGCATTCTAGCAAGCAGCCGTTTCACAAACCGAGATTCCGGTGTTTTTGCTGAGGAAAGTTTATTGAGTATAGTTTGAAAAGAGCTCAACTTGCGTTGGGTTGCTAGAGGGATGAGTATGATGTTTAAACCGGATTCAAGAACGGTCTTAGCTGCCAAAGGATCAAGAAACATATTGAATTCGGTGTATTCATTCGAAGGAACCGTGAATATGTTCCCTTTGTCTGATTTCTCTTGGTTTATATATGTAAACTTCCTACAATTTATAATAGAAGCTATCTTATTCAATCTAGATTTTTGATGGAATTTATCAAAGAAAAGTAACAGAAAGTTCCTGCCTTGATTAGTGAGGACGACTTTTTATCTGATAAGATGATCTTGGCTAAGCTAGTCAATGGTCCATTGGTCAGTACTGTGATCTTAGACACGCCATTATCAGATTTGGTCAAATTTTGCCAAACTTCAAGTGCCAGCATTTGTCGGAGTTCAGGCTGATCAGTGTCTTTTAGAGCTCCACCTGCCATAGACTTCTCTGCAGTGATTCTGTAGCGATGGTGTTAATAAATTCAAGTTCAAAAAATGTAAGAGACCTAATGTGTTATATGACTAACATGGACTAATCTATTAATTGATACATACCTGCGAGGGCTTCTTGGGAGGTCACGAGCAAGGCCATAGAGAGTGTCAGAATCAAGAAAACCGCCACAGCCTTGTGGAATCGCCTTGGCATACTTGCAATCTCCAACTGATGGAAAAGCCGATTCAGATTGGTTCAATGCAAACATATCTCCTAGACCGACTGGTATGTCTTCGCGTCCCATCATATGAAGCAGATCATAGACCACGTCAATTGTCGCTGCGTTAGCCCAACCTGTCGGGCTAACGATAATCGCCTGGAGGATTCAGAGTGAAAAGAGAGCTTGATTGTTACTTGCGTGACAAACTACAGTTGTATCCCACTCTTTTTAGGGTTACAATTTTTAACCTGGTAACTTATGTAGCAAGAAATAATGTAATCAAGCCCCTCCACATACCTTCAAATCTATAATCTCCACCGGAACTTTCAAGAGATAGAAGAGAGAGAGGAAATCTCCGGGACTCATGTCCATATCGAAAACAACAGGCTTTCCAAGCTTTGTTTTGGTAAGATCTGGTCTGAACAATTCTTCTTTGTAGTATGGAAACTGAGATGAAAAGTTAAATCTCCCTGTTTCATCAGGCCTATTCAAAACCTGCTCATTTAAGTGGCCATGTTATACATAGGCCTCATGGAAACATAAAGACTTGCTTCCAAGATATATAGGCCTCATGAGAACACAAAGACTTACTTCCAAGAAATCGACATAGAACTCTCTATCCAGTTCACTCTTTGAGTTCTTGTTCGATTTAGCTCGTTTCGCAACAAGAACATGAACTGAATCAGGTCCAGACGTCTCTTGTGTGTAACCATCCTAATGTGAGCATAAAAGAGGGAGATTAATCTCGTTCTTTACTTTAAAAGTAAAGAGGGATTAAGGAAACGCCAGTACCTTGCACTTTCGTTTTCCATTTACTGGTATACAGATTGGATCGTGCAAACCCTTCTGAACATGACCACTGTGAACTCCTCCAAAGATTAGGTTAAACTTTGGAGGTATTCGTTTGTACAAGAATGGATTTGAGCTATCATTGGATATTCCATAGGGTTCGTTTGAAGTAACAATGGTTATGTTCATATACTCCATCTCTGCGAAATCATTCTCACCATTAGAATTGTTCTTATTACCAGAGTTTCTCATAATCGAAATACCAACACCGGCCGTGAAAGAATCCCACATGGAGAAGCTCTGAAAAACATGCAAATTAGTCATGATCATCAGGATTGAGCTAAGTTATCAAGTTAACAAAAATGATTCAGTGATCTAATTATCTAAAACATACAACACTAATTCGTATGTACTTCACACATATGAAAGTAGCTATGAATTTTTTTTTTTTTTTGATATCGTAGCTATGAATTAGTATTATACCGCATAGAATTCTTGGGGTGACCAAGTGTCTCTGATGATTTTCAGAGACAAGAAAATGTATTGAGCTTCGTATGTTCTTTGATTTTTTTCCAATATCTCAAAGAACTTTTGGTTGATGGGTATTGTATTGGTCGCATCTAGAGGAACCATAGTTATTGGAACACCTGAATGAAACACATGTAATGAAAACACACAAAACGCACATAACTTAACAGATAACACTTACGAAACGCTAAACACATCACTAGCTAGAGTATCTTTGATTAAAACCTGGTAAGCAGCGAAAGGATCGGCAAAGATGTTGAATTCAGCGTAAGGGTTACTTGTATAATCTGTGAACAAGTTTCCACAGAATCCAGTAGGGTTTGGACAACGTACACTACCACCCATAACGTAAATATGTTGGATGTTATGTTTGAGGTGAGGATGTAACATCAAGAAGAGAGCAAGATTGGTGTGAGATCCCATCACAAATATGCTTATTGGACCTTTCGAAACTTTGTCCGCAATTACTTTTTGTGCCGTTGGTTGCCGGATTGGAATGTATCTTCTCTTTCCCTTTTATTTTCCACAAAAAAAAAGAAGTATATCTTGAAAAAATGAAAACAGAGTGATAAATGGCAAAATTTACTAGAATTAACCAATGGATTAACTAATATCTTCAAAATAGAAATATTTTGCCTAACTTTTCTTTAATCATGTATGCCTTCTAATATAGACTTTACTTGCCTTATGCAAGGGCCTTTTAAGTTGTAATAACTATCTGAAACTTTACAAGCAAATTTGATTTTTTTCAAAAATTATGCATGTGCCGTAATTGGAGAATGAACTTACAAAAGTTTTCATAAATTCTTTAAAATGTTTTTAAAATATGAGGTAAATCTTCATGACTATATTATTTCATTGATAATTGAGCAATTAAATAATAAAATTATCTGAACAAACTAAATAAATATAGAATGAAATAAGAGGCCTCATGCTAGACGTAATATTCCTAAGTTTTTGTTTACATGCACGAACTCATTTCCCTGTGTATAATAATAAGAAAATAAAATACCTGAGGAAGAAAATGGTTACGAAATCCATAATTGGAATCAACGTCGAGTAGGCCTTTCCGACCTTTAGGAATGAATTGTCTGTATCTGCATACTCCTGCTGTTGTCATCCCCTAAATTAAAATGGCTTTTTTTTATGAACTTGCTCAGAATGTTCACTTGAAGCATACGTAGATATGTATATGCACAAATGTAAGAAACCAGAAGTAAAATAGAAGAACCTGATCGATGATGGGAAGATAACCACCGACGTCAGGAAGAATAGTACCGTCGGCGAGAATCCCACCTTCGCCTCCAACGCCAACAGCAATATCGTCACGGCCCATCATGTAAAGAATGTCATATATATGATTCACACCATGTCCTGCGTTTGTCCAAGCATTTGCACTCAATGTAATCCCCTGTATCAATAGACAGATCATGATGAGGAATGGACATTAAAAAATTTTATGAACAGAGTCTACGTAGAGGATCAAGAAGTAATGTACTGAGGCTTACGACAAGATCAAATTCTGTTTTGTTGAGCTTCAAGAGATACAAGAGAGCTATGAAATCGTCTGTGTCCACATCTGTGTCCAATAGAATACGGTGTGGGATAGATTGAACACATGTAAGGTAATGACTTAAGAATCCAAGAAAGGTGACGAGTAGAGCGAACCTTCGTGGTCTCAACATCACAAAGGAGAAGAACAAAAATACGCAGAAAAAGAAGAAACTTAGAGAAGAAAACTCAAGATGAAAACCAAAAAAAAAAAACAGAACTCACGATATATAAAAGAGCATTTTTATTGGAATTCTTTCCTTAGAATCTCCCATCAATAAAGCAATATAAAAAGTTTAAGAAGTTATTAAAATAATTGAGATATTCTTCCATATTCTCTCAGTTCAGAAACTTTCAGAAATTGTTTATACTCTCTTGTGTAGATATGTTACTATATAAATAGTTTTGAGAAATTTGAGTAGATCAAATCCATAATAGATTTAAATGTTGATTAACTAATATATATATATATTAATATTATTAACTTATTTTTGATATATCTATAAATCATAGAATAAAATTATTTTATTATGCATATTTTTAAATTATATATTAATATGATTTCTTATTGATATTACTTAGATTTATTCAGTAATATTACTTAAGTAAATATGGATTCTTTCTAAAATGACTCATTGACTTTGGTAAATGGGTGAAATAACCCACAATTTTCTCTCACCTAAAAATGCTCCAAATTACTTTTAATTCTTCACATAATTTCGAAATTGCCATTAATTTTGTTTTTATTTTATTTCAGCAAATCATAAAATTACCAAAATATTTATCAAACCTACAATATTTACAAAAATGTCATCTTCTTCAATTCCACCAACCACCATTAACAACTAAAAAAAAGCTCTAAATGCCCATGAATCTTCTATACTCGAGCTTACCAACCACCATTCACAGTCTCCAACCATATTTTCTTGCATTCTATCTTCATTTCTATCCACAAATCTCTTTAATTTTCATTTTAACATTTCAAAATTCTCAAAGCTCTCATTTTCGGTGCAATTAGCAACTAAAAGTAAAGATTAACAATTTAGTCCGATATCATGGGCATCTAACTAAGATAAATATAACTCAAATCTAGCTATTTTCTGCATATTTCCGAAAATTGCAGAGAGTAGACTTCCAGTGAAGTCTGTGCTCCATGTAGACTTGTTTGGAAACAAAAAAAATTATAAACGAAGATTTCACGTGAAGTTTGCTAAAAACTGAGTCAATTTTGCAATTGACTGAAATTTTGATTTTTACGTAGACTTCACATGAAGTCTCCAAAAATCATGCAGACTTCATTTGAAATCTTCGTTTCTTAGAGGGGTTATTTTTGAAGTTGATGAACATTAAGATTATTTGCCAAAATTTTTTTGGAAATTTGTGTGAAAATGTAAACTTCACCTGAACTCTTCTAAAACTTTAAAGACTTCATGTGAAGTCTACGTTTGATAATAAGAAATGGATCCCACGTATGATTTCTGTGCAATTAATAATAATAAAAAAATTTATAAAATACGGTAGACTTCAAGAGATGTCTACTATAATTTTGTTGAAGACTTCAGTTGAAGTCTGATTCGTCGAAAACTTCACCTAGAGACTTTTGTTATTAAAGTCAAATTTAGTCAATTGCAAAATTAACCTCTGTCTTATACAATAGCCTTTACCTGAAGTCTACTACATTTTGTGAAGACTACTATTTTGAAACAAAATTAAGGAGACTTCACGTGAAGTCTATGAATGAAAATCTTTATTCTGGGTAATTGCAAATATAACCTTTCAAAATGTAGACTTCAGGTGAAGTCTTTGTCCGAAAAGTCAACATTTAGTCAAATGTAGAAATAACTTATGGAAACTTCAGGTGAAGTCTGCTTTTATCTTCGTAGACTTCACTTGAAGTCTACACTTGTAAAGTAGACTTCAGCTGAAGTCTTTGAAGATAAATAGTAGATTTCATGTGAAGTCTTCTGTTTAATTTTGTTAAAAATGCATTTAAAGTACATTTAAATTTTTTTTTTTGATATTTTCCCAATTTGTGTTTAATACTTTGTTTGTTTTTGTACAAGTTTAACATGATTATATATTATAGTTAAGTCTATGTAAATTGTAGAAGTGATATAGGTAGTTAGATAATTCAAAGTAGACTTCACATGAAGTTTGCTACGTAAATTTATGTATGAATACATTTAGAAATAATCTATGTTGTTAGTTCACTGAAAGTAGACTTAAGATGAAGTCAATATCAGTGTTAGACCTCATGTGTATAACTAAGTAATTTACAAGTTTTTTTTCTAAGTATTTGTGAAGTCTCTATTTATTACAAATTTTTGCTAATTCTAGAGTTTTTCATTTCCTTACAACTTTATCTTTTGTCATATGAAGTATAAATCATGCCATTTTATATGTTCTTATCATAAATTGTGAAAAGAAACACTTCAATAAATTAGTCTATGTTGTCTTTAGTTCAACATTAAATTTAGAGAAGACTATTCAACATTAAAATTATTTTGTACAACATAAATCAGAATACGAAATTTACAACAAACTATGTGCTTAATTAACCACTCAAATATAACAACAAAACTATACCTAATTAGCAAATCACATGATAATCGTTAAGCAAAAAAAAAATCAACTATGGGCCATCAGCATCATCTTCTTTTTCGTCTCTTGTCATTTAGGAAAGCTTTCACAAAAATTCTGGCACGTCCATCTAAGTATGATATTCTGCAAACATAAATGAAAGAAATCTAAATTTATTAAATACTATAATGAAATCAATAAAACTAAATCTTAAAATAAGTCTGGAAAAGAGTCTTCTTAAGAAGTTTTCTTGAGAAGTCTTTTTGAGAAGTCTTCTTAAGCAGTCTTCTTAAAAAGTTTGTTTAAAAGAACCAACAAAAATACTTAATAAAAATATAATTTTTAACGACAAAAGATAAAAATATTGATTCTTACACAATATTTCTAATAAAAATGTAAACTTTGATCAGAAAATGTCAAAAATTCAAGACTTTCACATAATATTCATTAGAAATGTAAATCTTATACAAAAAAAAATTATTTTTCTTATGAAAGTCATTAAAATTATAATCATTAACTAGAAAATAAATCAAATTTTAAGCAAAAATACAATTTTTTTATAGAGAAAACCGAAATACTAAATTTTCCTTAAAAAAAATCTCCAACAATTATGATTTAACAAATCATAACAAAAAGATTCTATCTTTAACTAGAAAGACCAAAAAACCTAGAACTTTATACAATATCTCATTTCAAAAACAAATCTTTAACTTGAAAACACAAAAAAAAATCAAATTTGCACACAACTATCATTACGAATGATAGAAAAGTTCTTAAAAATAGATATTTCACAGAAAAATTCAAAAAAAAAAAAATTCATAAGAAAAAAAAAAAAAGGTATTTCGTAAGTAAAATTAAAAAAAAAATATTTCACATCATATTCATTAAAAATGTAATCTTTAACTACAAAAGATAAAAAATCAATTTTTTTCTCAAGATCTCATTTCAGAAAAGAAATCTTTAACTAGAAAGTACAAAAAAAAAAATCAAACTTTCACACAACTTTGTTTAAAAATGAAAACTTTCATAATAAAGTTCAAAAAAAAATTAGATCTTTCAAGATTCATTAAAAATGCAATTTCTAACTATGAAATATAAAAAAAATCAATTTTTCACAAGATCTCCTTTAAAATCGAATCTTTAACTAAAAACACACAAAAAAATCAATACTTTAACAAGAAGGAAAAAACTCAACATTTTCCAAAACAAATCTACCTTTTTCAGAGACATGATGGATGTTGGCCATAGACAAGAGGCTTCGGTGGCTTGAGGCTTCGGTGGCTTGAGGCTTCCCATGGAACATGCAAAACAAAAGGCAAAAATTATGAGAGAAGAGTGAAAAAAATCGTAGATCGTGAAGGAGGAGAGAAGAGATCAGATTTCTTACTCTTTGGCCGAAATGAGATATAACACGTTGGCTCGAAATCAAAACTGGGTAGGGTTTTTTTACTTATTCTAAAATTTGTATTTATATGTAGGTTAACTTTCTGGTTCAATTGTTGGTTAATTTTGGTTTAGCACAAACCAATTTAATTTCAATTTTAATTTCGGAGGAGCAAACTTCATGTGAAGTCTGCACTAACCCCAAAACATCGTAGCTTCGAAAGTAGAGTTCACGTGGAGTCTGCTTTGAAAGTAGCCTACACATAAAGTATACTCCTGTAAATCGTAGACTTCACATGAAGTCTTCACTAAACACTAAACCACAAACCCTAAATTCTAAACCGCAAACCGAATTATAATACGTAAATATTAGACTAAAAAACTTACACTTTCTAAATATATGCACAAGTTAACTTTTTTATTCTATTTTTATATTTCAAATACAAAATTTACAAATCTCACATGGTTACCATCTTATATTGTTAAACCCTAAACCATGACATAATTGTTTATGAACTTTGTGGTTTGATCTTTGTTGATTTTCTTTGACCATGTATTATTGAAATTTTGTTTTTAATATTTCATAATTATTTATTATTAGATTTTGTAATCAAAATTATAAGAATATAATAATAGTTATATTTTAATTTTAAATTAAATATATAATTATGGAGCAGACTTCATATGAAGCCTACTTTAATCCCTAAACCCTATACCCTAAATTCTAAATCGTAAATTCTAGAGTGCAAACCGAATACTATCTCTATAATACTCAAATGTTAGACCAAATACTTGTACTTTCTAAGTATATGCACAAGTTAACTCTTTTATTCTATTTTTACATTTCAAATACAAAATTTATAAATCTCACATGATTACCATCTCTTAACCCTAAATCCTAAACCATCACATAGTTTGTGTATGAATTTTGTGGTTTGATCTTTGTTGATTTTATTTGACCATGTTTTAGTGAAATATTATTTTGAATACTTCATAATTGTTTATTTTATAGATTTGTAATCCAAATTATAAGCATATAATAATAATTACTATTTTAATTTTAAATTAAATATATAATTAAGAGCAGACTTCACATGAACTCTTCTCTTAGAACTAGTAGATTTCAAATGAAGTCTTCTGTAAGTAGACTTCAGATGAAGTCTTTGATATCTGTGAGGGGTATAAATGTAATTGCGTTTCCAACTTTTTTTTTTGGTTATTAAGGGTAAAATTATAAATTCACTACCCTTATTGGTTACTTTTGGAGATAAATCCAATTGGAGTATATTTTTGCATTTAAAATGAAATTTTGAGTCATTATTGTCATTTTCCCAAGTAAATACTACATTGTATTGATAATATTTTTAATTAAATAATATTAAAATAATAATAATGTTATATTGTGAAAGGATAAAGATATCGTAAGACTATCTCCAATGGTTTACTCTTTTTTTTCTCTCTAAAATAAAGTTCTCTAAATATAGAGAAAAGTTTGCTCCAATGGTTTACTCTATGTTTTTACTCCAAATGATTATTTTGATAATATTTTATGGGAAAGAAATGTCATTTTAACATTGAAAGTTGCGAAAATCGTTGATTAAACATTGAAATTTGGATGTGGTTGATTAAACCTTCAATTTTTTGTTGAGTTTTGAAAAAACCCTCAACTTTACGTTGACTCGGCCAATTAAACCTTTTACGAACCTCAAATCCAAATTGACTCCAAAATCGAAAGCCAAAATGGTTTTTGAAAGTTTGATTCTCTTATCTTCTTTTTTGAAGAACATTTAGGCTTGATTTGCTCTTTTCTTTCAAGAATGAGCTCAAATTTGTCGGTTTAAAGTATCAAAGACAATATTATAAACCTACGAATTTGAGCTTATTCTTGAAATAAAAGAGCCAATCAGGCTTAAGGGTTCTTCAAAGCGAAGATAAGAAGATAATCGAACTTTCAAAAACCATTTTGGTTTTTGATTTCGGAGTCAATTTTGATTTGAGGTTCACGAAAGATTTAATTGGCCGAGTCAACGCAAAGCTGAAAGATTTATCAAAAGTCAACAAAAATTTGAAGGTTTAATTAACCATATCCAAAGTTCAATGTTTATAAACTATTTTCGCAGCTTCCAATGTTAAAATGACATTTTTTCCAATATTTTATTATACCATTTGATTACTAATTTCTAAATGTCCCTTTACTTTTCAAATCTATATATTCACCCATTTTATTACATACTCTCTCTGTTCCATATTAAGTGATGTTTTAGGGAAAAAAATTTTGTATTAAAATATTTAATGCTTTCAACTTTAAATGTAACATTAAGTACATTTTTATTAATTTTGACTATTTGTATTATGCATATTGATTTCTAATTGGTTGAATGATTATTAAATACATTGAAAAAATACTTAAATTGGAAGAATCAGATATTAAATGATTCCTTAATCTATATGCATAGACCTTAAACATCATCTATTGTGAAACAGAGGGAATAATCAATAACAGGACAAGTAAAATTATAATTTATTTAAAATAAAATTTCATTACATCACATAATCAAAACAAACAATAACTCTTCACCTTAACGCCACCAACAACTCTCCTTTCATTTTACTCTTCAAGAAACATGCATCAACACCAATCAATGATCGATATGTCTCCTTCCAAGTGGTCTTAAGCTGCTTGAAGCAAACATAGAAGCAGCTGAAAACGTCTTGGCTTTCTTCGTTTGTTAATGTCTTAATCGCTATGGTGGAGTTTGGATTAGATGCAACAATCTCCGCACCATAGTTCATGAGTCGAACAAATTGATCATCATACTCCTTTCCAATCCACCTCAGAGCCTTTGTCCTTCTAGCTTGGCATTGATGTCTCGTAGCCTTCAGCTTCCCTCTTCATTGGCGTGAAGTAGTTAGGTCCTTCTCTTATCTTGTCTAAAAATAACTGAGCAATAACCAAAATCTTCATCATAGTGAACCTTATTGTACATTCTAACCTTCCATTCACCTATTCTTCCTATCTTAGAGCAATATATCCTTCGAAAACATTCATTCTCACCAACACATTTGTAAGCAATATTAGTTCTATCATACCTATATTGCTGCATGCATACTTCACAAGAGCATCAATGAAGGCCACACGGTTGAAGAAAACCATATTTTCTTCAAGAAATCCTTCACCAAGTGGAGTATAATCTCGATTTCTTTGTTTGTGACCATTAGCTTCATCGTCCTCTGTATTAGAATATGGGCATCCAACTCAAAACCAATTGGCAATCAGTGGAGAGGCCCATATTATATATATACTAGAGAAGATCCCTTCCAACTTCCGATGTGAGATATATTCCCTAATACACCCCCTCGAGATGATGGCTCTTTTGTCATTAATCTCGTATGTTCGGGGATAGATCGACAGCACCAATTTTGGGCCTGGTTTGTCGATAATTGAACCACTTTTGGGTCGAATCGGGTTGGACACTATAGATCGTGAGCTATGATACTATATTAGAATATGGGCATCCAACTCAAAACCAATTGGCAATGAGTAGAGAGGCTCATATCATATATTTACTAGAGAAGATCCCTTCCAACTTTCGATGTGGGAAATATTCCCTAATACTCTGCTTCTTCACAATCTTCTTGATCACTTTCTAGGAAAACATTGTCCTCTGCTTCTTCACAATCTTTTTCATCACTTCATCATCCTCTGCTTCTTCACAACCTTGCTCTCATGAGAACATAAAACTTACTTCCACAAAATCAACGTAGAACTCTCTATCCAGTTCACTTTTTGAGTTCTTGTTAGATTTAGCTAGTTTCGCGACAAGAACACGAACTGAATCAGGTCCAGACGTCTCTTGTGTGTAACCATCCTAATGTGAGCATAAAAGAGAGCGATTAATTCCATTCTTTACTTTAAAATTAAAGAGTGATTAAGGAAACACAAGTACCTTGTTTTTATTACCAGAGTTTCTCATAATCGAAACACCAACACTGGCTGTGAAAGAATCCCTCATGGAGAAGCTCTAACAAAAGTGCAAATCAATCATGATCAGGATTGAGCTAAGTCATCATCAAGTTAATAGAAATGATTTACAGATCTCATTATCTAAAACATACAACACTAATTCATTTGTAGTTCACACATATGAAAGTAGCTACGAGATTATTTTTTTAATATCGTAGCTATGAATTATTAGTATTATACCGCATAAAATTCTTGGGGTGACCAAATGTCTCTGATGATTTTCAGAGACGAGAAAATGTATTGAGCTTCGTATGTTCTTTGATTATCTTGGAATATCTCAAAGAACGTTTGGTTAATGGGTATTGTATTGGTTGCATCTAGAGGAACCATAATTATTGAAACACCTGAATGAAACACCTGTAATGAAAACACACAAAACACACATGACTTAAAAGATAACTCACTGAAGAAACGCTAAACACATCACTAACTAGAATATCTTTGATTAAAACCTGTTAAGCAGCAAAAGAACCAGCAAAGATGTTGAATACAGCAAAAAGGGGTTACTTGTATAATCTGTGAACAAGTTTCCACAGAATCTGGTTGGGTTTGGACAACGTACACTACCACCCATAACGTAAATATGTTGGATGTTATGTTTGAAGTGAGAATTTGACTTCAAGAAGACAGCAAGATTGGTGTGAGATCCCATCAAAAATATGCTTCTTGGAGCTTCTGAAACTTTGTGAGCGATTACTTTTTGTGCTGTTGGTTGTCAAAGTAGAGTGTATCTTCTCTTTCCCTTATCATTCCCTTTAAAAACAAAGTATGCAAACAGAGTGATAAATGGCAAAACACTTGAATGAACCAATGGACTGACAAATATCTTTAAAATAGAAATATATCGGTAGGCCAACACTTAATCTCTATCAAACTTGTAAGTTTTTCTTTATAATATATAACCTTTTAATATATATATAGACTTTACTTCCCTTATGCAAAGCTTGCATTGTACATATTGTTAAAGAAAATTTTCCTATATTACTGGTTACTATCTGAAACTTTATTAGATAATTTACATGCTGTAATTGTAAACTGTAATATGAACTTACAAAAACTATTTAAAAATTTCATATATATGTTCTTCAAAATGTATTTTAAATATGGAATATCTATACAAGACTCTAATCAACTAATTGATGATTGAGGAATAGAAAACTATCTTAATAAACTATAGTAATATACGAGATGCCTTTAGACGTGAAATTCCTATATTTTTGTATAGATGCATAAACAAATTTCCATAGGCCGAGTTCTTCTCAATCTGGTGATTAGGATGATCCAGCTAATGACTATAACATCTAGGGTTCGATTCCTCCCCTCTACACAGTTGCTAGATTAAATAGGAATTTTAAGGGTTGGGTTAGGCTATAGATCGGGTTTCGTCGATCCAATTGTTGAAAAAAAAAAAAATTCCATAGATGTAATATTATGAAAATTAAAAATACCTGAGGAAGAAAACGTTTTCGAAATCCATAATTGGAATCAATGTCGAGTAGGCCTTTAGGAATGAATTGTCTGTATCTGCAACCTCCTGCTGTTGTCATCCCTGAATCAATATTGTGTTAGTTTATAATTGAGTTTCTATTGTCACAAATTTTTCCTATAGTTAGAATAGTTAGTAATAATTGATTTCTATTAAGTTGGTTATACACCAACGATTACAATGGTTAGATAAGATTCACGATCATGTCTTTCCACCAAGGGTCATGTTCTCAAATTACTGAAGGTTTGTGTCTTTTCTCAAGAGTCATATTGTTTAGTTAAGTTGTTTGTCTGATAGTTACGAGTGAAAGGATGCAACTATTGTATCATGTCTCTTAATTGTCTATATAAACCAGTTTTGTATTGATGTAAATTAACAAGTTTCAGATAAAATAAAAGTTCATATTTTGGTTCTTCTTTTACTTTGTCTCTTCCTTCTCTTCTATTATATAAACAAATCAGAGCATTTCAACATCTTGAACTTTAAAAGTTTACCCTAAGATTTTTTTTTCTGTATCTCCCATTCATATGCTATTCGTATTGTTGCTCTGCTGAACACCACAAACTAAGTTTTATGTTTAATTTTAAATGCTATTGGCAATTGGATATCCATATTTATGAAAATGATCAAAATGAAAAGGCTTTGAAGCATATTAAAATATGTATACACAAATGAAAGAAATCGAAATTAAAAAAAGAAGAACCTGTTCGATGATAGGAAGATAACCACCAACGTAAGGAGAAATAGTACCGTCAGCGAGAATCCCACCTTCGCCTCCAAGGCCAACGACCACATCGTCATGACCCATCATGTAAAGAATGTTGTATATATGGTTCACACCATGTCGTGCGTTGGTCCAAGCATTTGCACTCAGTGTAATACCCTGTATCAATAGACAAATCATAAACTTGAAAAACAAAGTGTGGATGATCAAGAAGTAATGTTTTGAGGTTTACGACTAGATCGTATTCTTCCTTGTTGAGCTTCAAGAGATACAAGAGAGCGAAAAAACATTTGTGTCAATATCTTTTTAATTATATTCTTTATGATTTCCCAATCAACACATGTCAATCTCTAAATAATAAGAACAGAAGCAGAAGCGTACCTTTGAGATCCATAGTTTATGAGCTGGATTTTGGCAATGGCTCTTCCACATCAAACGCAGAATAGCTTAATGTTTCTATTGATGGGATGCAGAAAACTGTATTTCTTGTTAGGGTTGTTGTGGGGACCAAAATCTTCTATTTATATAGAATTAATTTGTAATTCGACTCTTCATCAAATTAGAAATTACTAATATCACCACATAATTTTGACTCCTTTAAATAATGACCCTAACACATTAATTATACATTTGTGACCTCAAAATAATTCTTACAATCTCCCACTGGATCAGATATGTATCCTGAAAATGTGATAGACTTTATGAGCTCAAGATTGTCATTATATAGTTGAGTCTAAGCAATCTCGTCCATTGACTATAACAACATCGGATCATGGCGGTCTTTGTTATAATGAAAAATAACTAAACCTTCGATGGTCACTAAAATCTGTACAGTCAAATGACATAGATCAATTACCAAAAGTGTGGCATGAAAATCACATGAAAAATTCATCAGTCCACGTCGATTTTCAATTGGTCATACCTTATTGAGATCCTTCAACTTTATTGTTCAAAAGAGTAAACTGAATACTTTATTTCTGATCAGAAAATGAAATGTGCATAAACACAACTAAAACATAAAACCCAAATCCAAATGAAAAACTCCCACTAAACCAAATGATCCTCAAACATTGAAACACCCATACGAGCAGTATGCTCATGAAAGACCGTTGGTGAAATACCTTTCGTAAGAGGATCTGCTATCATGGAGTTTGTCCCTAAGTGTTCTATGGAAATTTCTCCACTTTGTACCCTCTCCTGAACAATGAGAAACGTAATCTCGATAAACTTGGACTTTGTCATGCTCCTATTTTTGTTGGAGTACAAAACAGTTGATTTATTGTCATAATATAACTTGAGTGGTCTTTCAATTCCCTCAGCAATTCGCAGCCTAGTGACAAAATTCATGAGCCAAAGTCCCTGATTGGATGCCTCAAAAATTGCTACAAATTCTGCCGCCATTATGGAGGAAGCTACGAGTGATTGTTTCACACTACACCAAGTAATAGCTCCACTAGCCAACAGAAAAATATAGCATGAAGTGGACTTTATACTATCTTGACATCCAACAAAATCAGAATCAGAATATCCAACAATCTCTAAGTTATCTGATCTCTGATATGTGAGCATATAGTCCTTTGTTCTCTGTAGGTACCTCATGACCCTTTTGGCTGCTTTCCAATGGTCCAAACCTGGATTGCTTAAGTATCTGTCCAAAACTCCAATAATGTACGCTAAATCCGGACGTGTACAAACTTGAGCATACATTAAACTTCCAATTGCTGAAGCATAAGGAATCTTCTGCATCTCATGAATTTCCAGATTTCCTTTAGGGCACTGTTTGAGACTAAATTTGTCTACCTTAGAGATTGGGGTATCTCCTGGTTTGAAATCCTGCATGCCAAATCTCTTTAATACTCTATCAATATAGGCCCTTTGTGATAACCCTAGAACACCTCGACTTCGGTCTCGATGAATCTAGATTCCTAATACAAAGGATGCTTCACCAAGATCTTCCATCTCAAATTTCTCCTTGAGAAACTTCTTGGTCTCATGCAACATGCCAATATCATTAGTGGCAAGCAGTATGTCATCAATATACAGTACCAGAAAGATGCACTTACTCCCACTGAACTTGTGATACACACAATCTTCAACCAAATTCACCTCAAAACTGAAAGAGGTGATTACCTCATAAAACTTATGGTACCATTGACGAGATGCTTGTTTAAGCCCATAGATGGATTTAATTATCTTGCATACCATCTTCTTTGGATCACCTATCACAAAGTTTTCTGGTTGCTCCATATAGATCATCTCATCAAGTTTCCATTGAGAAACGCTGTCTTAACATCCATCTGATGAAGCTCTAAGTCATAATCACTACAAGAAAAAGTTGTATTGATACATATTATTTCGTCACTCGTAACACATATTTAGTCACATTGTATCATGTCTCTTAATTGTCTATATTTAGTTACGGATTTGTGACGATTTGTAACTGGTTGCAATACAAGTGTCACAAATGCAAATTAGTAACAAAAATGTCACAATAAACTCGTGACAAATAAATTTTGTAACAGTTTTATCACAAATTGTTACTGAATAGAGTCACAATGATTCGTAACAGACAAAATTCGTAACAAAATTGTATATAAAATATCACATATTATTACTAATATTCATAGTCACAATACAATTGTCACAATAGGTCAAGTTTTTTGGAGTGAATGTGCAACAAGAGCCATGATTATTTTAAAAGAATCCTTTGATGAAACTGGAGAAAAGGTTCCTTTATAGTCAATCCCTTCTTTCTGAGTATAACCTTTAGCTACTAGACGAACCTTATACCTCTCCACATTACCACTTGAGTCCATTTTGGTTTTAAATATCCATTTGCAACCAATGGGTTTTACACCTTCTAGTAATTGGATCATGTCCCAAACATGATTGTCTAGTATTGACTGATACTCTTCTTTACTAGCTTTGACCCACTTATCTGAATTGGAACTACCCATGGCCTCACAGAAGCTGATAGTTTCATCTTCCAATTGGGTTTGATTTTCCTATTGTTCCATAAGAAATACTATATAATCATCTGGAATAACACTTCTCTTTTCTCTAGTGGATCGCCGCAAAGGCACTTGAACCTAATGCACCGACACTTGTTCTTGATGCACTGGTACTTGTTCTTGATGCACTGGTTCTTGAGGATCTTGAATTTGACTTTCAGTGCCATCATGATTTTGAGGAAGAGCTTCAATATCAACTTGAGGTTCCAAAATTGCTTTGTCAACAGCAGCTATATGAATCGGCCTAGAACCTGAAACCGATTCTTCCTCAAAGATGATGTCCCTAACTTCATTTATCCCCCCCCTCCAAATTCATTATCCTCAAAGAACGTGGATGTTCCCGTCTCAAAAATGTTCTTTTGTGTGGGATCATAAAACTTATACCCTCGAGATCGCTCAGAATAACCAATAAAGTAACTGCTCACAGTTCTAGAGTCCAACTTTTTCTCATATGGCTTGTAAGGCCTAGCCTCAGCTAGACATCCCCATACGTGAAAGTGTTTCAGTCTAGGTGTCCTCCCAGTCCAAAGCTCATAAGGTGTTTTTGCAGTTGCCTTAGTTGGTACCCGATTAAGAATGTAAGCTGTAGTCTTTAGTGCCTCTCCCCAAAGTGATTCAAGTAAGGAAGAGTAACTGATCATACTCCTTACCATGTCCTTAAGAGTGCGGTTACTTCTTTCTGATACACCATTCATGCTGGGAGACCCAGACATGGTATATTGTGGGACGATTCCACACTCCTCTAGGTATCTGGCAAATGGTCCTGGATGTTGTTCATCTGAACCGTCATATCGACCGTAATATTCTCCTCCATGGTCAGATCTAACAGACTTTATCTTTCGGTCGATTTGATTCTCAACTTCAGCTTTAAACTTCTTGAACATGTCTAAAGACTCCGATTTTTCATGAATAAGAAACAAGTATGCATATCTAGAGTAGTCGTCTATGAAAGATACGAAGTATTGTTGACCATTCCAAGATGTCGTAGGGAAAGGTCCACAAATGTCTGTATGTATCAATTCAAGGACTTCTTTAGCTCTATATGCACCTAATTTCTTATGCTTAGTATGTTTTCCTTTAATACAAGCCACATAGACATCACAATTTATGAAGTCAACAGAACTCAACATACCATCTGACACAAGTCGCTCAATTCTATTTCTAGAAATGTGACCTAGGCGTTTGTGCCACAAAGTTCTTGAATTTGCATCTTCGAACTTTCGTTTAGTACCCCTTGATTCAACATTTAAGTTTTCATTATGAAAATTCACAGTGTCAAACAAATAAAGATTGTGATTATCCATAAGTGTACTAGTTCCAATTATAACTGAATTTAAAGACAAAGTAGTTTTTCCATTCCCAAATAGACAAGAATAACCAGAATCTGTCAAAATAAGGACCGGAAACCAAACTACGTCTAAAAGATGATGCAACAAAAGTGTCTTTCAAATCCAAATAGCAACCGTAAACAATCTAAAATGCGCAATTGCCTCCACATCCACCATAAATCCATCAGCCACATGAATGCGTTTTTCAGCATCAGTTGGTTTTCAGTAGCTCAAACAACCCTGCCGTGAAACACTGATGTTAGTAGTTGCAGCTGTATCTAACCACCAAGTGTTTCTGGGTACTTCAATTAAGTTCACCTCAGAACAGACCATAGCAAAGGAACTACCTTTCTTTACACACCATGCGTGGTACTTTTGGCTGTCCTTCATATGTCCAACTTTCTTACAAAAGAAACAAGTATCTTCAGCTTTAGTGTGATTCTTTTGAGTTGGACCTTTAGCAGTATCATTCTTAACGACCTTAATTTTCCTTCTTTTGCCCTGACCCTTAGAAGTGTTAACCATATGAGCACTTTCAGACCTTTCTTGTTTCATTTTATCCTCCTCATTCACACAATATGGAATGAGCTCATTAAGATACCATTTCTCCTACTGTGTGTTGTAACTGGATTTCACTTGATTGAATTGAGGAGGAAGAGAGTTTAAGACAAAATATATGAGCACTTCTTTCTGAAGCTCAATCTTGAGAGTCTTAAGCTTTGAAACAATGTTGGACATTTCCAAAATGCACTCTCTTATGTTTCCTTGTTGTGATACCTCATGGTACTAAAGCGATATAGAAGCGTACTTATTTCTGCTTTATTTCTACTCGCAAAACGCAAGTCCATCTCAGCAAAGAACCGTTTAAGATCTTTGATCTTCTCAGCACCTCTAAAGGTTTCTGGAATGGTGTCCAAAATGATCATTAAACCAATGCGATTGGAACGTTCCCACTTCTCATAAACAGCTTTATATTCCGGAAGGTTGTCATTTGTAGGAGGAGTAGGTTGTTCCATCCTTAGCGCAAGGTCAGGATCCATACACCCAAGCACAATCTTAACTTTATTTTTCCATTCCTTATAGTTGAAACCATTAAGTGTTGGAATTGAACCTAAGTTTGCAGATACTACAGTAAAAGAGAACAATCATTAGTAACTCACTACTAAACCCAAATAAAACAATAATAAATTGAACCATTGTACAACCTATCTCAAGATACCAAGTGCAAACATTAACATCGAGTCTTTGGACAGTAATATTAACTGCTAACAGTACTCTTGTTGTAATAATCAAACATTGACAATAATGCATGATAAACAACAACCTATCTTTGGATCGATTTATTGTTCACATGGTTAGTCCAAATAATTGTCACATGTTTATTATCACAGGTATGTATATAATTCGGTCAAATATAAATCTACCTTTGGGTCAATTTAATATTCACATGAGTATATATACATATAACATTTAATATTATTCTTGGAAAAATATCCACAAGAGAGATTACTTTGGCAACATCAAGTATCAATTAATCCAATTCAAATATTAAACTTGTACAATTAAAAATTATTACTGGTTTTCTTAAACCTTAATTATTGTTCCCACACAATAATAATACAATAGCATTATACAATTTTCTTGCACGTTTTCAAAACAAATAAATTGGACTTCATACCAAATTTAATCCAAAGTGGGCCTGGTCCATAACGAAGCCAGATAAAAAACAAGCAAGACTTGAAACGCGACATTTCATTAAGTTAAATTTAATTAATTACAATTATGCCATTGTCTTCAACATTAATGGTTTCCAACGAAACCCTAGATTTGTTCTTAAGTTTTCAGCCACCATAGCCAAAAAAAACAAAATTAAAATTGCTCAAAAATTCGACTAATAACCTAAATTTCAAATAAGCAATTGAACATCATCCTTAGTTTCAAATCTACCCAAAAAAAATTGCTCTTAAATTTTTGAAAATTTTTTCTAAAAACATAACCTTATGAGCAATTTAATTAGAACCGAAAATCATAAATTTTAGACTTAAATGTAAGATCTAAACATGTTTGTATTTAGAACAAACAACATAAAACTACAGATTCCATAATTCTTTAATATAGATTAAACTTTAATTTTAATTAAATTAATAAACTCGAATTTATTATATAAAATAACTTGATTATCAAACAGAAACTGAACATGGTGCTCTGATACCAATTGTTAATTATATTCTTTATGATTTCTCAATCAACACATGCCAGTCTCCTAATAATAAGAACAGAAGTGGAAGCGTACATTTGGGATCCATAGTTTATGATCTGGATTTTGGTAATGGCTATTCCACAACAAACTCAGAATAGCTTGATGTCTCTGTTGATGGGATACAGAGAACGTTTTCTGTATTTCTTGTTAGGGTTGCTGTAGAGACCAAAACCTTCTATTTATATAGAATTAATTTATAATTCGGCCTTTCATCAAATTAGAAATTACTAATATCACCATATAATTTTAACTCCTTTAAATAATGACTCTAACACATTAATTATACATTTGTGACCCAAAATAATTATTACAAATCTATGTCCAATAAAATACGGTGTGGGCTAGACTGACCACATGTTACGTAATGACAATCCAAGAATGGTGATGAGTACAGCAAACCTTGGTCAGCTCAACATCAGTAAGGAGAAGAAAATTACGAAGATAACTCAGAGGATTATATTTCTTTACTGAATTTAAAACAAAACTCAAGATATAACTATATATATATATGGCCGAAAAGGTGTGGCCCAGTGGTAGTGGTCACTTTAGTTTTTTTTAGGCACCAGAGTTCGATTCCTCCTCGAAGCAAAGGGAAGGAAAAAAAAAGAATTTTAGAATATGAGATTTGGCTATGGATCGGACCTTGTCGATCCAATTATAAGAGTAAGGTTGACAAAAAAAAACTATATATATATATATATATATATACTCCTCAGATTTAATTATATTAAATAATTCATTATAATAGAATCAAGAAAACAGATTTATTTCCAAAATTTTGTTTTTCCATAACATTAATTTATTCACAGAATATACAATATTTTTTTGAAATTTAAATGGGAGATCTCAAGGAAAACGGAAACAAATATGTAGAGTAGGAAAGATAATAAATTTGATGAATTTTACAAAACGGGTCTCTAAGAAAACAGAAAAAAAAAAAACAAAAAAACAAACAAAATTGTATAGAAAATAATTTGGTGTATTCTAGTATATAATCTATGCCAACTTGTTTCATCAGCTTGGTGTTTTGCTCCATTTCTTCCTTTGTACTTCTGTGAATTATAATAATACCGCATAGAATTCTTGGGGTGACCATATGTCTTTCATAATTTAAGAGACGAGAAAAATGTATTGGGCTTCGTATGCTCTTTGATTCTTTTCAAATATCTCATAGAACTTTTGGTTGATGGGTATTGTACAGTCTTTTGAAAGCCGGATCGGATAGGCCGGCTGACCGGTTGGACCATGACTCACTACTAAAACCAGTCCAAGATGAATTAAAACCCGGATTTAGGTTAAATCCGTATAATCAATTAAAAAACCGATAAAATTGGTGAGCCGGGTCAATATTAAAAATTCACTAACAATTAACATTTTTCTTTTAAAAATTTTCATACTATTTTTCTTCTTTTCGTAAAAATATAAAATTAGAAGTCTTAAAACCAAAATTTACACCATAAAAATCTGTTTTTATTATATTTTCCAGATATTTGATTATAATTTATAACTGAGATGGTATTTGCAATTAATGTTTATAAATTACAAATAATATCAACAGATCATTTATATAAATATATTACTAATATGTATTATTTTATATATTTTATAACGTTGGCAAAACAAACAATTTAAGTAACTTAAAAAAGACTAATTTAAAAGACGACGAATATAATTAAATAAAATAAACTGATATTTTTTTCTCAAAAAATATTAATTTAATACTTTTATAGAATATTCTTTATTATTTCTCTTATCAAATTTGCTTACTTATTTATTATTTGAAAATTGCAAATGTGTTATATTATCTTTGTAGAATATCATATTATTTATTTTGTTATATTATTTTGAATCATGTCTTATATATACATAAATATAGAGAGAGAATAAAATATGAAAATCTGGTTTACCGGTTAAAACGGTCCGACCAACTATACACTACTATTACCAAGTCGGTGTCCAGTCCGGTTTTCAAAACATTGGTATTGTATTGGTTGCATCTAGAGAAACCATAGTTATTGGAACATGTTAATGGATGGGCTTCAGTGACTAAAACCCACAATCGGAATCAAATATAAATTTAAAATAGGCACGAAATTAAGCGAGCAACCCATTAAACAAGAAAGAAAAGAATTAGATCATAAATCAACGCATTGCTGATTAAGGAAGCACTATCACACCAGATTGAAAAAGATGATTTTGTGCCATCAATGGGATCTCAATCCCGTTTAATCCCGAGTAAATTAAGAAATGTCAACACTAAAAAACCATATAATAAGAATATGTATAAATAGAGGAGAAGAAAGACTGAAAAGTAGAGACAATCATATGAAAAATCACTTGAGAAAAGATATTTAGTCCGATATCGAAAAAGAGTTCGACTTTTAGCAAATAAATTATCGTATTCTTTTGTATCTATTTGTTGAATTCTCTTAGTACAATTCTTTTGATCAATTATTAGTTCACGTATAAACAAAACACCTGTAATGAAAACACACAACACACATGACTTATCAGATATCATCTACAAAACACTAAAAACAACACTAGTATTTGATTAAAATCTGGTAGGCAGCTAAAGGATCTGAAAATATGTTGTATTCAGCGTAAGGGTTACTTGCATAATATGTGAACAAGTTTCCTCATAATCTGTTAGGTTTTGTACAATGTAAACTAGTCAGGGTCGGCCTTGAATCAAGGCCAAAGAAATATATATATATATATATGTATAAAGCTTAGTTCATATAACAATGGATAACACGTATATGAAAGGTTAGTGAGACTCAAATAAAAAAAAATTAACTGAAAAAGTCTATATATTTCTTAAGTACTTTTGGCTTGTAGAGTAGACTTTTGAGTTTTCATCTTCCCTTTCTCCATTCTCTGTGCTTTTTTGTTTCTTCTTTTTTTTTTAAGCTTCTTCTATCGTGATAGGTATTTAGATGATTTTGCCCAAAAAACAACTAGAATAATACTTTTTCAAAAGGACTTAATTATTATTAGTTTGAATTGTTGTTTTTGGTACTTTTTTAGCTATTTTTTTACTACATTTTTGAAACTAGTTCCACGTTTATGTATGTGACAAGAGCGAAAAAGGACCCCAATTTTCTAAATTGCTTATGGCCTCTGTATCTTTAGGACCAGCACTGACACTACCACCCATGACATAAATATGTTAGATGTTGTGTTCGAGATGAGGATTTGGCATTAGGAAGAGAGCAAGAATGGTGTGAGATCACATCACAAATATGCTTATTGGACCTTCCAAAACTTTCTAGGCGATTACTTTTTGTGTCGCTGATTGCCGGAGTGAAGTGTATCTTCTTATCCCTTTTATTTCCTATTGAAAAAATGAAAATAGAGTGATAAATGGTAAAACAATAGAATATAAAGAGAATTTTATGAAAAGAAGCAAAATGCCTATAAAAAAAATTAACAGGCATTGAGAGTTTTTGTAAAAAAAGTTAATACTGATTTTGGACGATTTACCCCTGCTAATTGAAATCATGTGCGAACTCAAAATTTTTTAAGATTTTAATGTGATCACGTGCTTTGTCAAACGTGGCATACATATAGATATATGGTTAATGGGTAGTCGGTTTGTCGTTGGAGTCTAGTTATTTATTTATTTTTTATTTCTTTAAGATTTTCATATTGAAATAGGTTTTACAGAGGGATGCACATTAGATATACAAACATCATAGCCAAATGGCCAGTTTTTTTTAAAAAAACATCATAGCCAAACAGAAAAAGAAAGAAAAATAAAATAAAAAGGAAAAGGCTTAACTTATCACCTAGTGGGCCGAGTCTAAGAACTCAACCGAATTAAACGGCTCAAGAAGCCAAAACCTTTGGAAATCTTAATATGATGATGTTTCCGCTGCCATAGGACCCATTTCAGATCTGTCGCCGCCCTCAAAACAACTATCTTACACATCGATCCATCAGTGAACCCACTTTCATCACCTATTCACTGAACCACGCCTTTTGTAAATCGGAGACAAACGAACCCCAGAAAGAACCGCTGGAAAGATGGTCCAAACCTGCATAACACCAGCTTCATCCTCATTACAACCAGTTGTAGAAAAATTCACCAAGCTACTCCGACGAGATTGCCAAAAAAGGCCCAAGACCTTTGTGAAATCAGCTTCATCCACGTTATAATCGGCTCCAGAACGTTCTTTTCAACTCTTCCCACGGGAGACAAAATCTGGAGATTTATTACCAAACAAGACCACTTGAAAAAGAACTCACTCACTAGAGAGAAAAGGTAGACATGAGGGAGGAGTAAAAGAAAGCACAAAAAAGTGAACCCTCCGGTAACTGGAGAGTGAGAAATTGATTTAGTGTACTGGGCGCTACTAGAATTTTTGTTGAGAGAATATGTGCCTCTCAAAGGCCCAATTATGATCTTAATTTGGAACGTAGTTTTCAACATCCATACGTTACATTTCTGTATGTAATGGATCTTATAAATAAGAAATCGTTTTTTCACACTCACTACATTTACAAATGAAACGGAACTAAAAATTATAAGTCTCATTTACATTAAATTAAAAGATAAAATAAGAGTAATAATGAGGTTGTATAGCATCAAAAGCTGATTTATCCGAAGCAGCTTCGAAGCTCGCCACGTCATCTATCAATAACCTACAACATTTCGGAATTTTCAGGACAATTTTCTAAGTTTTCTGCACTTTCTTTGAGGTGTCCACTCCTAATTTCTCCACACCTTATGACGATGTCAAGATGAATCTTCTTAAACATGAAGGCAAAACATGTGATTATTATACCAGTGTTATGGACATGTGTAAAACATTACTATGATAAATAAATAAAAAGGTATAGAACATAAAGAATGTGAAACAATAACGCGATTCCCAACATATGGCAAATAGGAAGAGAAAGTAAGACCTAAGCATGAGAATTAAACCTCAAACAAACAATGATTAACCATAAGCTATAACTAGTTAACAACAAATGATACACGTAAACCGGAGATAAAACAATCAAGAAAAAAATGTGTAATTAATAAAAGTAAAACACATGAATTGTAGTTCATCATATATGAATTGTTTTCAAAGCACACGGAAACAAGAATGATGTACCTCGTTTTTATCGGTTTTCAGTTCATTACTTCACATGTTTTTAGAGTTTTTGTTGGTAGTTCAGAGTCTTTGCAAGTATAAAATAGATTAAATCTGAATTTCGCACTCGAAGTTGGAAAGAAGCAACTTGGAGAAATTCTGCCATTTTCATGAAGAATGAGGATCGATCAATCCCATGCAGCAGCATAACTTGCGCTTGACCTGACGATCGACAAACCTCTCTTGATCGATCGATCCACTCTCTCCGCCGGCACTTACGCTCGACCTGACGATCGACCAATCTCCATTTGATCGATCGATCTCCCAACCTCCAAGATTTGCGCCCAACGTGATAATCAACCAGCTAATGATGTGATCAACCAATTCTTGTAGATCGATCATTCCACACACGGATCGATCAATCCTCGTTCCTGCAAAGAAAATCCTGTTTTTCTTTATTTTGTATAAAACATCTGGAATAGATTTTTAGGTTATGCAACTTTTAATTTTCGGCTATTCTAAGGAGAAGAACTCTTCCTCAGGAACTTTGGAGAAGAATTCTGAAACTCTTTAATTTCAATTGCAATTTATTTATGATTTATATCATGTCTGTTGTTTTCTTATCTTCAATTATGTCTGAGTAATTTCCTAATCAAGTTTAGGGATTTTCTAGGGTTATTAGGGAATTTATAAATTAGGAACAAATATGTTGTTGCTTGATGTGTTCTCCATCTATAGATGATCTTAATGCCTAGGTTAGAGTAGCTAACTAGCCTATGATCCTAGATCACCTAACTCTCCAAAAGCTTGTTAGGTGTTTGAACCTCTTTAGATGAGCAATTAGTCCTTAACCACGAAAGTTGATGTTAAGGCTAATTGTGAACCTATCAGACCTTATCTGTAATGTGTGTTTAGATCTCTAGTGCCAACGACAGTTTGGCTTTCTAGGTTGCTAGATACAGTAGTCGATACCACGATAGTGGATTGACTAAATTTTTATGTCTGAGTCGAGATAGTTAATAATTTGTTCCTGAATAGTTTCCTGGTTCGATTCCTTGATTACCCGATGAATTTCCCTGAAATTGGTGTTTTAGTTTATTGAATTAAATTAGTTTATTGTTTAAGTTATTAAATTGCAATCACTTTCACTTTGATTCGTCTTAGCTCTAGTTTGGTTTTCAAATTGATAGTGTAACAATTTGGTTCTCGTGGATTCGATCCCCAGAATACTACTTTGATTTGCTGTGCACTTGCACTAGGATAATAGGATTAAAACTTAGTGTATCAAGTTTTTGGCGCCGTTGCCGGGGACCAATTTCGTTACCTTTCGATTTGTTATTGAACTTTAGTCTAAGATTTCTTTTTCTTACGTTTTTGTTTTTATCTTTTTTTGTGTTTCAGGCTTAAGCTAGAATGGACGATCCTTTGGAAAACACTATTGATCATCAAGATCTAGATCAAGCTACCACTGTGGAACAGCTGAAACGAGAGAAAGAGAAGTTGAAGAGGGAAAAAAATGCTCAACCTCTAAAGGGAGCTATAGGGGATATTGATACTCCCCACATCTACTATCAGAATCGATCAGCGATCTGCTTGCCTCCTCTACAAGGGATAACCTTCAAATTGAACCCACAGTTAATTACACTAATCAAGCAATTCCCTTTTCATGGTTTTCAAGCTGAGAATCTGATGGACCATATCAAAAACTTTGAGGAGATCTGTAGCACTACAGCACCGAGTGGAGTTCCTGAAGACTATGGCAAGTGCAAGTTATTCAAATTCTCGTTGGAAATTAAAGGTTTGCGATGGCTTAAGTCTCTTCCGCCAGCTTCACTCACTTCCTAGGACAATGTGAGGGATACTTTTCTAGATCACTTCTTCACTAAGGCTAGAACAACTCAGCTAAAAATTAAAATTACTAATTTTGAACACCGAGATGACGAAACCTTTTGTGAGGCTTGGGGAAGATTCAAGGAGTACAAGCGATACTTTCCGCATCATGGGTTTAGTGACGAGTATATTTTGGCCATATTTTATGGAGGTGTGAGTTGGAAATACAAGAGAATTCTGAATGCTGCAAGCAATGGCGATTTCATGACCAACACCAGGGAAAAAGCTTTTTTATTGATCGAAAATCTAACTACAAGTTTGAGCAATTTGTACCCCAATGAAGGCTCACTTGACAAGCAAATTGATGTTAGATCTCATAAAATAGAAGGACTTAATGATAGATTGGATAAGTTCATTGCAGCAAGTGAAGTCAAGAAGAAAACTGTGCACCAATGTGATACATCAATTAAGGCTATTCCAGAGCATCCAGAATCAGGATTAACTCTGAATGAGCCTTATTTCACGTAGAAACAGCCATTAATTTCATCTAATCCCTCAGTTAGCATTCAAGATGAGATCAAGTCGATGTTACAGCAACTTATTCAGGGACAACATCATGCTACCATCGAGATCAATGCACAGGTAGATAGGTTGTATGAGGAGTTGAACACTAAATACGACTATGTCATTGCATAAGTACAAAAATATGATTCCCCTCTTGCTCATATCGACGACTACCAAGAGTGCAATGCTATCACACTGAGAAGTGGTAGAGAACTTGAGCCTGTTGTGAGGAAACTTGCAGCCGAGAATGTGGTTATAGATCTTGATGATGATGAGGAAAACAGGGTAGGTAAGGATGAAGCCGAGTCAACACTTAAGCCTGCACAAGAGGCCACGCTGGAGCTGAGTTAGCAAACACCAGTGAATTCGAATCAGAGAACAACAACGGTGTTAGAGAGAGCGTATACGCCTGCACCCATGTACCATGTTCCAAGTCTTGAAAGGACTTGGAAATCGCAAAGTGTAAGGAGATGCTTGCTGATTTATCTATAAGATTACCTTTTGTTGATGCTTTGCAGATGATACCCTCTCTTAAGAGCTATGTCAAATGCCTAGTCACCAGAAAGTTTACTGGTGAAGAAAAGATTATGATTATTACACAAGATTGTAGTGGAGTACTTTAGAACAAGTTGCCTAAAAAAGAAGAGGATCTTGGGCGATTTGTGTTATCTATTCAGATTGGTTCACTAGTTTTTGCTCGATCCCTTTGTGATCTCAGTTCAAGTGTGTATTTGATGCCATATTCAGTTGTGTTGCACATAGGATATACAGAATTCAAGAAGACTAGGATTGCATTGATTTTCTCAAATTGTTCAGTGAAACTCCCAGTAGGAATCCTAAAAGATTTGCTCGTCAAGGTAGGGAATGCTTATGTGCCAACCGATTTTGTATTTTTAAGACTCGATGAGGAACCTAAGGATCCCTTGATTTTGGGCATATTGTTTCTAAGAACAGTTGGAGCAATGATCGATGTGAAAAATGGGAGAATTGATCTTCATTTGGGCGATATGGTTATGCGTTTTGAGATGGATAAGATGCTGAAGAAGCCTATGTTGAATGGGATGACTTTTATGGTGGATACTTCAGAAGAAATCGTAGATGAAGTAACCGAGAATATTTTTTTTGATGATCCTCTAGACATAGTTCTCACCAAGGTTGAAACAGATGTTCTCAATGAAGAAACGAGAGGTTATGTTAAGATGTTGGATTCAAGCAAGAGAATTGAGCAGATGGTCGCCTATATTACTTTGGATGCGCTTAAACCATCAATTCTTGCACCTTTAGAAAATCCTTGGAGTGAACTCAAGGCTCCAAAAATCGAACTCAAAACACTTCCAGTAGGGCTAAGGTACGCGTTCTTAGGGCCGAACTCAACTTACCTGGTGATTATCAATGCTAAGTTGAATAATGTTGAAGTTACCTTACTATTATGCGACCTTCGCAAGTATCGTAGAGCCATAGGTTATTCACTGAATGATATTACTAGAATCTCTCATAATCTTTGTATGCATAGCATACATCTTGTTGATGAGTCTAAAACATCCATAGAGAACCAGAGACAATTGAACCCTAACCTTAAAGATGTGTTTAAAAAAGAGATCATGAAACTGTTAGAAGCAGGAATTATATTCCCTAAATTTGATAGTAATTGGGTGAGTCATGTGCATGTTGTTACTAAGAAAGGAGGTGTAATTGTAGTGAAGAACGATAATAATGAGTTGATACCTACTAGAACTGTTACATGACATAGAATGTGTATCGATTTCATAAATTTGAATTCTTCTAATATAAAGGACCATTTCCCTATGTCGTTAATGGATCAGATGCTTGAGAGATTGGCTAACCATTCTTACTACTGTTTCTTAAATGGTTATTAAGGTTTCTTTCAGATTCCAATACATCTGGACGATCAGCAGAAGACAACCTTTACATGTCCATACAGTACTTTTGCTTATCGCAGAACACCGTTTGGATTGTGTAATGCTCCAGCCACCTTTCAGCGATGCATGATGTCTATCTTTACTAATATGATCGAAGAGATCATGGAGGTTTTTATGGATGATTTTTTTATATATGGATCTTCTTTTGTTGGTTGTCTTTCTAACCTTTGCAGGGTGCTTAAGTGTTGTGAAGAAAAACAGCTTGTGCTGAACTCGGAGAAATGCCACTTCATGGTCAGAGACAGGAAGAAGAAGTTCCTTTGAGATATTAGACATTATTTCTGGGATGCACATTTTCTATACAAGCAATGTGCTGATGGGATTTTCAGATGTTGTGTTACTGAAAATGAAATTCCATGCACTACAGAAAATTGGGGTATTCATAGCAGTTAAATATAGCATTTTTTATTGGTCTGCTATTGTAATATCTTACATACCATTTGGATTATTTTAAACGCTATGTTAAGAGGGAAAAATAATTTTCTACGCGCCTGAAATTTGTGTTACGTATCTATCTATAATAGCATATTAGTATTGTAAACGTTATAATTACAATGAATTGGGAAATTTTATTTGTTTTGCCCACCTTAGTATGACTAAAATTACACTAAGTAATTTTTTTAAGATTAGGAAACAAAATAGAGATTTTAGGTTTTTTTTCTTCCTCGTTCGTCTCTCAGTCAAAGAATTTTGATCTCGATCTCTAAGTCTTTTTCACAAGATCTCTCAATTTCTTTGTTTCAATTTCTCATCTCTTACTCGTTCTCTATATCTTTCTCTATCTCTCACTCGTCTTAAATTTCTCAATTTTTTCCTTTCCATCTCTATCTTCATTCACTAGGTCGATATCAGTTCTTCTCTACTCTCAGGCTCATAATTTTTTGATTCTTCTCTACTCTCCGGCTCATAATTCTTCGATTCTTCTATAATCTCTATCTCGTGGTATTACTTCGTAATAGGTATTTGTCTTGTGGATTTCACTTTAGATTTATGAGTTTGATTTGATTTATCGATTCTAGTATCATGTTTTTTTCTCTTTTACAGGAAGATTTCAGTGCAACTTTGACAAGGTATATATTCAATTTTAATTCTATGAAAGTGTATTGCATGATTATGTTCTTGATTATTCCTTTCTATCTGAGATTTCTTACAATTATTTAATTATTTCTAGCACAGACCTTCTTCGAGTTTGTTGTTGTTGCTGATTGATTGTGTAAGTTATAGTTTTCTTACTCTTTCTTAATCTGAAATCGTATATAGTGTTTGGAAGTGAGTATGTGATTTAAGTAATTTGATCACTTGTATTGTTAATCACATATCTGGTGATTGTGGTGGAGTTGTGGTGTTATTGGGTTGATATGGACAATGCTTGGGTTTGGCTTCCAAGGTATGAATGTGTTTGCTTTTATTTTTGTTCATTAATTTAGTATTTGACTTTGATTATAGTGTGAAGTGTGATGGATTTTTGTATATTTTCATGAATTATATAGGGCTAGCCTTAAATATGTAGATGTAGCAACAAAATTTGTCAATCTCTCTGCAAGGAGGCAAAGTAATCCGAGTGAAATTTTATGCCCATGTACCAGTTGCTGTAATGTTTGTCATCAAGGAAAAGAAACAGTAGTTGAGCATTTAGCCATTAAGGGTATTGACAAGAAGTATATGAGGAATCCTTGTTGGAGTCTACATGGTGAGAGAAGAGCTGATATGTCAGATTATGTTCCTACATCAGAATAGAGGCTTACGATCTGATGAAGACAACTTATTTTCATGGTCAACATAAGTCGGACGAAGATGTTGGAGTAGAAACTAAGTATGGTGAAAACTGAGAAGACTCTGAATTTCAGAAGAAGTTGAGAGATGTAGAAACTCCATTATACTCTGCCTGCTCCAAGTACACTAAAGTTTCAGCAATCATGGTATTATATCGCATAAAGGTGAAGAGATGGATGTCAGAGAATTATTTTGATCAGTTGTTGACCCTAGTACATGATATGTTACCTAACAACAATGTGCTGCCAAAGTCTACAGATGGGATGAAGAAACTCCTGAAGTTTTTTGGGTTTGTATATGATGTGATTCATGCTTGCAAGAATGATTGGATTATGTACCTGAAGCAGTTTGATATGCTTGAAAGCTGTCCAAGATGTGGTGCTTCACGTGGGAAAAAGGATAAACATAGTGGTGAAGAAAAGAAGGGGATTCCAGCTAAGGTTCTTAGATACTTTCCAATCAAGGACAGATTCAATATGATGTATAGATCAAAGAGGATGGCTGAAGATCTGCGTTGGCATGCTACTAATGGTAGTGTATATGGTAAAATCCGTCATCCTGTGGACTCTATTACTTGGGCTCAAGTTACTTATTTGTGGAGACCAAGTGCCGAAGCTTATGTAATGGGAGAAGCTTGTAATACAAAAATTTCTTGGCCAATTAATAAAGTTGAATTGGTGAATACTACCACAACACATAAATGAGTAGCTAGCAAATCTAATTAGGTAAACGTTGGTACTTAGTTTCGAAAATATTTACTTATAACTTGCATATGTTTTTGTATAAGAGTGTTGTATGTTTTTTTGATGCTATAGAGTCCAAGTAACAGTGCCAGTACATGCACCAAAGGAGTGAAGCAGAAATGCATCCTGATGGATTGCAATAATTTTGGAGTCAAGGTTGCTGAAGGCAGAGTATGTTCTATTGATCCAAATGATGTTGTCCACCACGTTTTTTTGGATCCAAATGCTACAAAGGTGTGGGTCGAAGTTTCCAAGGTTGGTGATGCAAGTGGGTGGAGGCCAAATTCAGAAATTAAGTACATATTTGATGCTGTCGGTACTACACTTGCGTGGCCATACGACAAACTTGTATTTTAGATGTAAAATTACTCAGCTTTAAAATTTGAAGACTAAAAACTTGATGTTGTTATTATATAAGCACTTTTGGACATAACTTACTGTTTACTTATGTACATCTTCGAATCATTACAACAACATTTGATGTTATACTAAACCACAACAAGAAAGTCAAACCATTTGAAACTGATTACATAAAAATACGAATTTAAAATTTTATTTACAAAAACTTTTTAAAATGTTATAAATATATATATATATATGTTTATTATAATGTAATACATATATCGAATTACAACGAACTTATCAAAATGGTCAAATTGCACACGAAATTCTGGTTATTATTGATTAAATATAATATATATATATATATATATATATTATAGTGTAATACATATATCGAATTAACAACGAACTTATCAAAATGACCAAATTGCACACGAAACTCTGGTTATTATATTTTAAATCGACATTTTTCCCATAAAACATTATACTTGAAACCTTAATGTATAAATCCAATAATTTCATATGTTATAACATTATACATAGTAATTCATTTTTTGCAAGCTTATACTTTAAGGTTTCGGGATTAGAGATTAGTTTAGGGTTTAGGATTTATGGTTGGTTAGAATCTAAATATATACTGATTTTGTTTTAGAATTTTTTATGGTCATAAAATTTTAAAATTAAATTCTAAATTAATTGAATTAACAAATTTATAATATTTTCATAATTTTCAAGTATTTAGAAAAATTAAATAAATTATAAAATTAATTAAAAATGAAAATCTATATTTTGAACAATAAAGAACCAATTAAATGAGAGTACTAGGATCCATTCTCACGAGTTAATCTCGATCGTAGGATCAATTTTCTAATACAATCTCATGTGTAGGATCAATATTAGTGTTCAGACCAATGAAATGAGAGCACTAGGATCCATTACCACGAGTTAATCTCAATCGTATGATCAATTTGCAGGTACAATGTCAACCGTATAATCAATAATCTAACATTCTTAATTTTTTATATTGGGTCTGAAACCTTACGACTTCACCACTTTTCATCTTCGTTGTTTCCTATCCTTCGCCATTTCTTCTTCTTCATTCAACCGTCTGGTTTTACATTCCTCTCGTTACGCCACAAGTTGATTGTAATTCTTAAATCTCTGTCGTTGCATCTTCACGTAACCATATGATTAGGGTTTTATTAATCTATATGCACTATATTTGATAGGTTTGATTACGAACGAGCAAGGAGGTAGAGGATCCAAAGGTAAGTTTTATGGATTTTGCTTCTGGTTCAGGATTTTCATAGGTAACTCATTTGAATTAAGTTGAATCCTTAGCCTTGTTTCTAATTTGTACATGTAATTTCAAACAGATATCAAGACGAACTTATCTTTCTGCCTAACCTCTCAAAGGTAATTTATTTGTTCTGGTATTAGTTTTACTTATTCGTCATTGGTAATGTAATCAGTGTTACAATCTGATTCAGAAATGGAAGCAAGGAAATGACTAATCAGCGGACTCCCACTAAATGGATTCAAACCACAACTCCACCGACAGCCATGAGAAGAAGCAGATGATGTCCAAGAACGTGATGTGGTGGAGATCACACGAGCATAGTACCGACCAACTTTGGGATACAACTTGACCCGCATTGAGGTAGAGGAAAAATACATTGAACCTATGTTCCGCATAGGTACCAAAAAAATGACAGAAAGTGCACGCAACTCCGCTCATCTTAAACGCCCCAAGCAAGAAGAAGGAGAGTCCTCCCGACGTGAGGCTCATCGAGATTAAGGAGAAGAAACAAGTTTTAGTAACTTTTGTTATGAACTAGGCAAGTGATCATATTGACTATTAAAACTATTTTGTTTGAGATTTAAACTGTTGATTTTGATTTATAAATTAGGTCTATTTCTCTTTTTAAATTACATGTATTTCAATCTAATAGTTTTCACAGAAAATTATGGTCAAATTTAAACAAAAATTATGTGAAGTTAAAATTCTGAATTATGTAAAGATAATTTATAATAAAACATAAATGCTATTAAAAATTACCTTATTGCAGCCTCCAGAACTCTATTGNATTAAAAATTACCTTATTGCAGCCTCCAGAACTCTATTGAAAAATATTGAATTATATATATATATATATATATTGAATTGTATATATATTTTTATATATAATATTGAATAATTAAAAATTAAATATC
>OVAX01000045.1:0-71648 GCA_900406405.1 Lepidium africanum
ATATGGATGCAAAATTAACTATATTAAAGCTATGAAATATGCTAATATGTATACACATCACCTACTTGTGATGAACCATGAGCAGCTTATCCAACTTATCATTCAAAGTCTTCAACTCCTTCCTATTAACCAAGTCTGATTCGCCAGATCTTCGCTCAACACAATCATAGTCTTCTCCATATTGGCCATCAGCAAGTGTCAAATTCTCAATCAACTCTCTACCCCCTTTAACCTCTTGATTCAAGAAGTTAACATTGCTTGCAGTATCAAGCAGCATTCTAATCTTGGGGTGAACACCACGATATAATTGGCTTAAGATAGACTCTTCTGAAAATCCATGATGTGGGCATTGGGATTGGTATGTCTTGTATCTCTCACATGCCTCAGCCAATGATTCAGTACCAGATTCAGCAAAGTTGGAGATAGCATTCCTTAACTTAGCAGTTATGGAGCTTGAGAAGAATTTTGCAAAAAAGACTTNTAGCAGTTATGGAGCTTGAGAAGAATTTTGCAAAAAAGACTTTCTTGCAATCAGCCCAAGTAGTGATGAGTCCCTGTGGTAAGTGCTTCTCCCATAGATGTGCTTTATCTCTAAATGAGAAAGGAAAAAACCTTAGCTTCAATGCATCCTAAGAAATGCCATTGGTCCTAGTTAAGCCACACAACTGTTCAAATTCATCAAGATGGTCCAGTGGATCTTCAGAAGGCAGCCCATGGAACTTATTACCTTGAATCATAGTGATCATCCCACTCTTGATCTTGAAGTTGTTGTTTGGGATCACTGGAGGTTGTATTCCTTGTCTCTGAGTATGGATGCTAGGTGCATCTCTAGCTCCAATACATCGAGGTCGACGAGCTTGTGCTGCAGGTGGCAGATCAGTAAGTGTAGGAGGATTGGTATTAATGTTGGTGGAACCATCTGGTGTTGTATTGTCATTCATGTCTTCCTCTGCTATCTGATTACCAGCTCTCTGCTCTCTTAATTCCCGTGGACGCCTGTGGATATTATCAACCAACCCAAGTAGATTCTGATTTCCCTGAGACATGGTATGCATGTACTCAGAAAATAAATCCAAAAACGTCCAACTCGCAGTGTAGACAGTGAGTAGAATATGCGAGTGCTTGTCAGATGAAGGTCTACTTGCTGTGGATGGCCAGTAGAGTGAGTAAGCTGACCTAGAAATGTTTCAACAATAGTGATTAAATGATGTTAAAACCCATAAAATGTCAAAGTAACCAGAGCTTGATCCTAATTGTCTAATAAAAACCAACTGAAACTAACAAATCCTGATTTGGCAATGGCACCAATTTGGTAACAAGATTTTGCTCCCACTGAGTTACCAAATCCCCATAGTATTTGAGATATCGAACCAACTCAGGATGTAGTTTAGCAGTCCATAATGTAACTAGATGTCAATTCAAGCCAAATATATCAATATGAGATTTTCGAACCTAGCATGGAATGAAACATAGAAACAGAGCATGAAACTAAAACAGAGCAATTCAAAGACAAGGAAATAGCACTAAAATAAAGTAAGACAAGTGAATACAATAACAGATTAAACAAGGGTTCATGAGGAGAGTGGGATAATCGACTTCAGCCTAATCATGGTTCTCAGCTCTTATTCAGCAACCTAACAGGATGATCTTGTGCAATATAAATAGTAAATCAAGCAATCACGCCATTCTCATGGACATTGAATATTCAATATGATAAAACCAAATCTGTTGGTGACCAAAACCAGATTGGCATTAAGAACGATCTGTAATCTGCAAACCAACTACTTTAAACTCTTATCTCCTGGGATATAGTCATCAATCCTAGCTTAGAATCAAACTGGCATTTTAACAAACACTTGGTGGGCATTTGATGCTTTTGGATCAGATCCCAATTGATCAAGTTGAGATAAGCATTAAACGCATCTAATCTAGCAAGATCTGAAGCAATACTAACCTAAACAAGAGATATAACCATAATCAAACCTCAGTCTAACCCATCTCCTCACTAACCCTAATGGAACTACTCACTAATCATTGCAATAATCATAAACCCAGAAAATAAAGATGAAGACATGAATAGATTAAGCCTTAAAAACTAACAAACTTTCATTAAATAACCAAGAACAACAACTTAATTCATGATCCAAGATTTTACACTAAAGGGGAAAGAAGTTTTTAAAAGCAAGAGAGAAAAGTGGCTGATTTTATGTTACTAAAAGAGCAAAAACAAAGATATATGTTTTTGGGGGCTAAAGGGGTATTTATAGCCCCCTTACATTAAACCTAAATGCGGTCAACGTAGAAAAAAAGTCAACAAAAGATGCCACTCGCAGGTGACAGAGAGTGAGGTAGGCGAGTAGTGCATCTGGGTATCTTGGAACAGGTTTACTCGCAGGTGTAGGCGAGGCATCTGTGCGAGTGACTTCCATCTTGGTCGAGTCAAGTACATCTTCACTTCACTCGCACAAGTCATTGAGTGCAACCAGTGAGTCTACATTTCTGGACATGAACACAGCTTCACTCGCTGTGGTTTGGCGAGGGGACTGAGTGAGTGAGTTGTTCTTCAATTTTGAGCTCCTTCTGGTCCAAGTCTTGCTTCCAATCCGAGTCTCCTCTTGTGTTAAGTCCGAAAACACTCCCAAATGCTCCAAACATGTTCATGTAACCACTCAAATGCAATGCAACTACAAAGTATGCAATGTAGACCTAAAAGACTATACAAATGCAAAGGACATGGATGCAAAATCGAATGATTAATGAACCTAAAATGGACTAAAATGCAGACATATCAATGGCGGTTACAGTGAATCTACAGGATAGAGTACACATCCAAGGGACGCAACTAATGACACTCTCGGTGGCCATGAAGTAGTACTTGATAATGACATGACATTAGACACATAAGGGCGTTCGTCTCTGATAAGGAAGCGCAAGGCTGACTCTCCATTGGCCGAGGATGCCTTGTTCCCACCTCCGACTCTTGTTCGCCGAGACTATAAACAGATTCGAGCCCCCGTGATGACTTTGAAGAGTGCTTTTTTAAGCGCATCCGTCGTCAATCATATGTTGTTGATGCTTGCAACTGGTTTGACCCTTTCGCTACGCCGAACAATGGAGAGACATCTCCGACAAAAACTCGTGAAGGTACAGTGGGCCTTAATCCATCGGGTATGAAATGAATACAAAACTATCGAGGCTTGAAAGGATCCTTGATAGTTCGACGCCTAAAGAGCATAATTCAACGTTATGCTTCGGATGTACTATTTCTCGTAGAAATAAAGAACTTCAACAACGTGGTCTGCAATGTTGCTGCTTTATTAGGATTTGATTCTATTATTTGTGTATCGCCCCTTGGTTTAGGAGGTGGCTTGCCTTTGTGATAATAAGGTTTTTACACCTTGTTAATCAAATATATTGTAGACCAATAGGTATCGAACCAAAGTGTGTTGCTACACTAGGGATTTAGTAAGCCTTTCTAGTTCAAGCACCCTTAGGGTCAAGATTGACAGATTACAAAACAGAAAATTAAACAGAGATAGGGCAATACAAACAGAGCAACGAGTGTAAAGCAGAGCAAGAAATATAAGCAAGAAAAATAGATGTAACAAGATAAGACAACGAACTAAGAAGTTAAGCAGAGATGAAATCGGGTTTGTAAGGAGCATGGGCGCTTAATCCAAGCTTAGCTGGGGTGATCATTCACTCAACAACCTATTCAGGATGATCTCTAGGCAAGATTCACAAGTAATCGGAACCACTCTCATGATTTCTAATCCTCTTCCTAAACTGCAACCTAATCCACTCTCATGGTAGTCAACAGCAAGAACAACATGAAGAATCAATCTCAATAAGCCTAATCTACACTCTAAACAACTAATCCCTTAGGCTAGAGGAGCAAATTCCAATCCCAGGCTCAAACAAGCATTTTCACAAACACCTCATAGACATGGAATGCAAACATCATACTTCAAGTGGCCAAAATGAAATAAGCCTTAAGCACAACCTAGATTGGAGATATCTAGCATGAAAGAGCTTGAATGAATGATCTGAAACCCTAGATCCTCAGGGATCTAGCCCCTTTTCCTTACAACCCCTTATGAATCTACTTACTAGTCATGAACAAAAACACAAATCTAGGAATTGAAGCTAAATGCATAAGTAAAGAGATGAAGACTTGATCGAAAATAAGCAAAACTGAAATTCAATTGATCAAAACCAAATTAAGCATTCAACAACAAACATGGACAAAATTTAGTCTCAGATCCTACTCAAGAAGGGAAAAACGGAACATGTTTGGTTTTGTGGGCGAGAAAAAGTATTTATAGCCCTAAAACACAAAACCCTAATAAAGTAAACAAAGGGAAAAAAAGGTCAACAGAAGTAAATCGATGGATCAACTCGCTCGTAGGGGTGGCAAGTTGGGCCTGGCGAGTTCTAGCCTTCAGCTTCAGTCACTTTCAATAAGCTCAGCTTGCTGCTAACCAGGTGAGTTCAGGTTGCGAGTGCTCCAGTTTGCAATTTGGCTTGGTTCTTCTTTGCTGCACTCGCTGGTGTACATACGAGCTTGAGTGGCAAGTTGAATTGGGGAGGCATGTGAATTCTTTAGTTCGCAAGGTTTTCTGTTCACGCGCTTTGTCTTAGGCTGATCCTTGCAGTCTTTTATGCCAAATCCACTCCAAAATGCTCCAAATAGGCTCAAAGGTACCTAAGATGCTCCAAATGCAATGTGTATGCATAATGAATGCAGTGCAAGCCTAAAAGGACTCTAAAATGCTAAATGTGCAATGAGAATGAATGCAAATAGATGTGTATTGTGCAGCTAAAATGGGGTAAAATGCATGTATATCAATTCTCCTAAACTTAGTCCTTGTTTGGCCTCAAGCAAGTACAATGAACTAAGAAGGAAAAGAGGTTGTAGACGCAGGGAATATCTGACTCGCCAATCAAGCACTTTGACATATCGAAAATAGTAAGCCACAAACAAACCAATGTTCCATTATCACTCTCACCATATACTTGCCTACAAGCTTAGCATCAAGTCCTCAAATCCCTAATGCCTAAGCTGGTCTCTAAGAATGCAGACTTGAATCCTTATTTCTAGAGGTGAATACCTCAAGAGGGACTATAGATCAATGAACATATGATTCAACTTCCTGAACTTGGCATGGCATAGATTCAATTAAGCACACTTGTCAGTTCCTTTATTTGTTCAGTTTAAGAATAAACTCATAGTCTTCGAATCCACAACATATTCCATGGTCTGCTTCACTTCCTTTTTAAGGATCCACACCAATGAATGGCTGCTTCATATTCTCCTCTCCACGGTTTTAGTGAGGCAGAAGAAGATACGAGTTTACGCACAACCCCCGCTCACCTTAAACATCATCGAATGAGTTGCAGTTTGGAGAGTTATCACTTTCAGTTATTTTGCCATACTAAGCTCAAGTAAGGAAAATGTTCAATGCATCTAAAGGCCCTAACTCGGCAAGTTTGATGTCCAAATTAGAAGGAAACATGCCTGACTCTTTCAAGACACAAATGCAAGCAAAATTCTCCAAGGCAAATGATCCACTTATAGGCTTTCTACAGAGAGATATCACAAAACCACTAAGTTCGCTATAGTTACTAGCCAACAACCTAGCAAGAGTGCTTAATCTCAGCAAGAGAATTCCAAAGAACTAGACTTAATCCTATATGCAATGCATGAACGCTCTATTTCTTTGGAATGTTTTCCTAAAATTTTCAAATTTTTATGGTTTTTCCACACCTTAAATGCTATGCAATGAATCAAAAATCTGTATAGATTTTTATGCTATGTATGTGATGCATGGAAAATCAAACTAAGATCACAAAAGCATAGTTAGTAACCCCTAGAGTCCTACTCCCCCACACTTAAATCACATAGTCACTGTGTGGGTAAAAGCTTGAGGTAGAATCCTAGGCCAGCAAAACAAGAGATCATATGCAGTTGCGAAATAAAAGAAAAAGTTGGAGTTTTAGGTACTTTTGGGGCTGAGCTCGCCAGTCCTACAGGCGAGTAAGCAGCAGTGAGGTCTGCTGAAATACGCTGAATTTTTAATTTTTATTTTTTCGCCCCTTTTGATTTCTGTTGGTCAACCCCTTGTTCTGAAGAACAAAATAACATAAAAACAGAAATGAATAAAAGTTGTAAAATATAGTATATACAAGGATATCATGGGATTGCCTCCGAAGTGCGCTTGTTTTAAGTCTCTAAGCTTGACTTCGTTCTCTCCTTTAAACTCGAGGAGGCTCATCGAGAAGAGCTACGGTCCTCTTGGGTATGATTCCATCAGCTAAATAAGGCTTGACTCACTGACCATTCATTGTGAAGTGCTCTCCATTTTTGTTGATTAGAGTGACCGCGCCGTAAGGTTGAACCTCTTTCACTTGAAATGGACCTGACCATCTGGATTTCAGCTTCCCTGGAAACAGTTTGAGCCTTGAATTATATAGAAGCACCTGATTACCAGCTGAGATCAGCTTTGGTGCTATCTTCTTGTCATGAAGGGTTTTGATTCTTTCCTTGTAGATCTTTGAGCTCTTATAAGCATCCAGTCTGATTTCTTCCAGCTCAAGTAAGTCGATGAGCCTTCTTTCTTAGGCTGTATTCAGGTCAAAATTCAGAAACTTAGTTGCCCAGATTACCTTGTATTCAACTTCAACCGGAAGGTGACATGCTTTACCATACAGCAGCTGGAAGGACGTTCTCCCAATTGGGGTTTTATGAGCTTTTTGGTATGCCCATAGAGCATCATCAAGTCTTGCAGCCCAGTCACATTTTGATGCACCCACAATCCAAGAAAGGATTCCTTTGATTGCTTATTTGACATCTCTACTTGGCCGTTGGTCTGAGGGTGATAAGGTGTAGCCACCTTGTGTGTGACGCCATATTTTTTCAGCAGGCTCTCAAAGGCCTTGTTGATAAAGTGAGATCCTCCATCACTGATTACCACTCTAGGGACTCCAGACCTTGGGAATATGATGGTTTTGAACAGCTTGATGGCGTCATTGGTTGGGCAAGCCACTACTTCAACCCATTTGGACACATAGTCAAAAACCACCAATATGTAGGCGTTTCCAGCAGAAGGTGGATTAAATGGACCCATGAAGTCTATCCCCCAGCAGTCGAATATCTCAATGTGCAGAATCGGGTTCTGAGGCATCTCGTTGCACTTGCTAATATTCCTTGCTCGTTGGCATGGATCACATTTAGAGATATAAGCTTGAGCATCCTTGAACATCGTTGGCCACCACAAGCTAGCTTGTAAAATTTTCTGAACCGTCTTGAATGTAGCGAAGTGACCCCCATATGCTGAACCATGGCAATGCTCCAGTACTCCTTGAACTTCCTCCTCAGCTAAACACCTTCTGAACAACCCATCAGACCTTCTCTTGTACAGATAAGGCTCATCCTAGATGTAGTTGTTAACATCCCTGAAGAACTTTTCTTTTGGTATTTGTCCATATTCTTTGGTATTTCTTTTACCACTAGATAGTTCACCAAGTTTGCGTACCAGGGTAAATGAGCTTCAGCAAGCTTATTTTCGAACTGATTCTGGCCTGCGACAGATTGTATGCTCAACTCGCTGCCCTGATTTGCAAGGCGGACAGGCAAGTTGAGTGTTGCGAATTGGGTTCTGGCTACTGAGCTACTCGACTCGCCACAGCGTGTAGGGCCATGATAGTTTCTGCTTATCTTGACTGCCATGAGCTGTTCTTCTGGCATTCAATCATCTATAGGCATGGGATCATCAATCATCATTCTCGACAAGTGATCTGCGACCCCATTCTCTATAAGCTTGTCAACAACCTCAATATCAAATTCTTGTAGCAGTAGGATCCACCTCAAAAGTATTAATTTGGCATCCTTCTTTTTCATAAGGTACTTCAAGGCAGCATGATCTATGTGGAAAAACACTTTCGAACCAACCAAGTATGACATGAACTTCTCAACTGCAAAAACCACAGCCAATAGCTCTTTCTCTGTTATTGCATACTTGGCCTGTGCATCATCTAGTGTGTGGCTTGTATAATAGATCACGTTCAGCTTCTTGTTCTTCCGCTGTTCCAGTACTGCTCCGACAGCATAATCACTAGCATCACACATGATCTCAAATGGTAAACTCCACTCCGAGGCTTAGACAATAGGTGCTGATACCAATGCTTCCTTGATTTTTAGAAATGCTTCTAAACACTCAACATCGAACAAGAATTCTGCTTCTTTGCATAGCAGACGAGTAAGTATCCTAGCTATCTTGGAAAAATCTTTAATGAACCTTCTATAGAACCCAACATGACCCAAGAAGCTTCTCACATCCTTGACTATTTTTGGTGGCTGAAGCTAAACCATTACATCAATCTTGGCTTGGTCAACCTCAATACCCCTTGCTGAAACCTTGTGGCCCAAGACTATCCCCTGTGTAACCATAAAGTGGCACTTCTCCCAATTCAGCACCAAATTGGTTTCTACACACCTGCTAAGGACCCTGCACAAGTTTGACAAACAGGTGGAATAGGAAGAGCCGTAGACTGAAAAGTCATCATGAAGACCTCAACCGATTCCTCAGTTAGATCCGAAAATATAAATGTCATGCAGCATTGGAAAGTAGCAGGAGCATTTCATAAACCAAAGGGCATACATCTATAAGCAAATGTGCCATAAGGACAGGTAAAGGTAGTGTTTTCATGATCATTCGGGTGTATAAGGATTTGAAAGAATTCACTAAACCCGTCAAGGAAACAGTAATACCGCTTGTTGGCTAACCTCTCTAACATCTGATCAATGAAAGGCAAAGGAAAATGATTTTTTCTTGTAGAAAAATTCAGCTTCCTATAGTCAATGCACATCCTTTGCCCCGTTACAGTTCTAGTGGGAATTAGTTCGTTTTTGTCATTCCTAACCACAATAATACCTCTCTTCTTAGGGACACAGTGAACAGGTGATACCCACTTACTATCAGAGATAAGATAAAAAACATCAACATCTAACAACTTAAGTATCTCTTTTTTTACTACTTCTTTCAGGTTAGGATTCAACCTCTTTTGGGGATCTATGCTAGAATGAGACTCATTCTCTAGATGAATTCTATGAGTACAGAAACTACGTGAAATTCCTATAATATCAGCTAGTGTATAGCCTATAGCTTTTCTAAAGCGCTTAAGCTCAGCAATCAACACATCCAGCTGTTCATCACTCAATTCATCATTCACAATTACGGGGTATGTGGAGTTAGGACCTAAGAAAACGTGCCTTAGCCCATTGGGAAGTGGTTTCATCTCCACTTTAGGTGCTTTTAGCTCAGAATAATCATCGTTTATCGCTGAGGAGTCCGACTCGTCGAGCTGCACAGTGAGCAGCTGTGGTAAGTTAGGCTGGATGAGTGCCAATTCTCGACATTCTGAGCTTGTAACCCCTTTTTTTGATGTTTTGAGTTCTGGGCTTATTTCTATTAGCTCTTCTATCATAAATGAGCTTTGTACTGGTCTGTGAGCGTTCATAAGCTTGTTGTAGAACTTAGCTTTGATCCTCAAATACCCATTATTAGCTGGCTTAATCAAGGCTACTTGCAATTGATCTTCAGCTGCCAGTTCTTCTAACAACTCGTCTGCTAGCTCGTCCAGCTCTTCAAACCAGAACGCTTTGACCTCAATAGATGGCTTCTTCATGACATTCTGGATACTAAACTTCATTTTAAGATCCTGTCCTAAATTCAGCTCAATCTCTCTTTTTGAGACATTAATCACTGCACTAACTGTAGCTAAGAATGGTCTCCCAAAGAGTAAAGGATCTCTTGGTTCCTCATCCACCTCCAGAAAAACAAAGTCTGTTGGTATATCTACAACTCCAACTCAGATTGGTAAATCCTCTAATACTCCATGAGGGACTCGAACTGATCTGTCTGCCAAAATCAAGGTGATCTTGCAAGGTTTAAAGTGGTTAAAGCCCAACCTCTTAGCTACTGATAATAACATAAGGCTTATTGAAGCTCCAAGGTCGCAAAGGCACTTGCTAAAAGAGAGGGGACCGAGGGCACAAGGAATTGTGAATGTACAAGGGTCACTCTTCTTCTTCGATGTCACTTTGCTTTGGATGACAACGCTAACCTCATGAGTCAAGATTACTGTTCCCTCAACTTCTGTTGTTTTCTCTTTGACTATATCCTTCAAGAATTTATGATAGTGAGGCATCATCATAAAAGCGTCTAGTATAAGAATTTTAAGCTCAGTCTCTTGGAATTTATGGAGTGATCGATGTTAAAAATAAGTCTATCGAGTTGGATCTGGGTGGTACAGGAAAATTAGAGTTTGAGCTGATCGATGATTCAAGAAGGCCAACCATAGAAGGCCAAAGCTTCATGGTTACAGGACTGGACGAAAATTCAGAGGTTGTGAATGAGGATAAGGGAACTCTGGATTCCCTTGAAACACCACCCTAAACTGACAGTGTGAAGAGTCGAGCTTGAGACTCAAAACAAGCGCACTTGGGAGACAATCTCATGACTATCCTTTTTTATATCCTTTGCTTTTATTTTCAAGTTTTTATTTTGCAATTGCTGAAACATTTTTCTTAAGTTTAATTTTTTGGTCATTTAATTTTTGAAGTTTGGAACTCGTTTGTTATGGTAGATGATGATGTACTTAGTGAGTGATGGCATAAGGGAAAATTCATGAAAAGCAATTTAAATGAATCCCTATTGCCCATCCTACTTTCTCACTCAAGTATATCATCATTTCTTTTTCACTATTTTAAGTTTGATCTTGAAACTCTAACTGACTTGCTTAAACTAAGCCTTTCTTTGATTCGAGTTTCTTGCATTTTTTTTATGTCTTTGTTGTGCAGGAACTCGATCAAATAAGGAAGGACCAGTCACTGAGCACTTATGCATCAAGCTNGACCAGTCACTGAGCACTTATGGATCAAGCTAAGTTTTTGGGCTTCATGAACAGTACTCGCCAACCCTTTGACGAGTTGGGCCAGTTTTCAGCCCATCTTGAGCATCTAGAAGGTTGATGTCACTTCGCTTGAATAGCACCCGACGAGTTGACATATGTGGTGCAGAATTGGGCAGAAAACTTGTTGTTGCTTTAAGTGTGTTGAATGAGTGGTGCATAATGGTGTAGAAATTTTGTGGCTAGTTTGAGGGTGGTATGGCGAGTAGGACCCTTGGAGAACATGGTTTTGCAAAACTTGGGTCGGATTTTTGTCTCCCACGCCAAGACCAACCACCTCTCACTTTCGCCTATAAATAAGGAGCTTGACTCATTTGATTCTTCACTCTCAACACACAACTTATCTCTCTAGAAAAAAACTTTCACTCTTATTCAAGCTTTGTTAGTAAGTTTTGGTGGTGCAAGCGAGTGAGAAGCCTAGTTTGAAGAGTAACATTGAGTTTGAGTCTAAGAAAGGCGAGTTTGAGTTTATTCTCAAATCTGACTACAATGCCAAAGAAAGACCAGGGAAGAGCAAGACACATTAATTTTGACAGAGAAAGGGCAACATTGGATGATGAAGTTCAAGAAGAAAGGCAACCCAATCCTAACAAGGGGAAGGAAAATATAAAAGGGAGGAGAAAGTTAGTGCTTAACAATGGAAGTTCTGAAGAAGAGGAGATGCAAGCCCCAACTCACAACTCTACCAGGCGACTTGTCTATTCAGAAAGCGAAGACAAAGTTCCGTTGGTTCGAAACAAAGGCAAGAAGATAGCCATGCCATCGTCTAGCGAAGAAGAAACCTCCAGAGCCAATTATGAAGATGGATCTTGATGCAAGAGGATAAGGACGAAACCAAGTTTTTTCGTGGTATGGACAAATTGATGAACGATGGCTACACCACAGACCAAGCTTTCATTATCATGGACGAAAGGAGAGCACCACGGTCAGCCAAGACGGGCAGCATAAAGAAAACTCCAGAATCTTATTACGCGGCGCTAATGTTTAATGGCTTCAAGGGTACTATCTACCCTCACCGTCTAACCTTGGAGTTAATGGGCATAGCTGACGATGTGGACCTGATGTTGGACATAGCTGGTGTGTCTCAGTTAGCGTCTATGGTGTGCAAATTCTACAAAGAGGAAACAACCCAATTCTTAGCAACGGTTGAGGTTAAGGCGTAAAAAAAGATGACGATGTCCATGCTTGAAGCGAACGGAGGTGGGCACATCAAGTTTAAGGTGAATGGCGAGTCATACACTTTCACATTCAAATAGATGCAAGAGCTCTATGGATTTCTAGCAGTCACCCCTTCGTACCCAAGTATTGAGGAGAGTGAGCTTGACGATGTTTGGTTCATGCTGAGTGGGGAAAGGCCATTTGTTCCATCAAAAAGCAAGGGAAACAAAATCCACAACCCAGCCATAAACTGTGCTAGGTGGATCATGTCTAGGGCCTATAAATCTAAGCGAGATGCAGCAGCTTGACATTGCCCTTGCGACGATAATCAGAACAACTCCAAGTGGAAGGGAGCTACTATGCGATGATGAAAACTCAGGTTTGGCTTATGCCCTGGCTAGACAGTTTTGTGTTTACAGGAGAAGGGCTATGGTTCAACTTCAACGAGACAAGGCAAAGACGATTACCATTGGAGGAGTTGTAACCCCAATTTTGATGGCTTACAGAATAATATTGAGTGAAAAAGACGAAGAAGACGTTGAGGAGCCAAGATTCCTGGATGTGAACAAACTCAAAGGCTCAGAAGTGTTGAGCAAGAATGGTGTAGATAATGAAGTGGTGTACAACCTTTACCATCCATCTAACTTTGATGCTGAAATTATCTTGCCTTGCAAAGAGCTGAGCTCGCTGAGTACAATTCAGAACGTGGAGTTTGCTCATCCATTGAGCATGTTCAAGTGAGTTGAGCCAGAGCTTGCACAGCCAAACACTGAAGCTGAGAGCAATGAGGAGCCAGAAAAATATTTCTTTGATGAGTATAGTCAAGCACGAATGGGCATTCCAGTTAAAGAGGCTCACAAACGAATTGACAAGTTGCATAGGTTTGGAATGTGGCTGGTCAAGAAAGTGAAAGGGTTAGCTAAGGAAAAGCATGAATGGGCCAAGGAAAGAGAGGAGCTGTGAAGGGAGATGGATGCAATCAAGCAAAGGTTTAGTAGCGAGTTACCTCGTGGACAGGATGAAGCTGCTCCAAAAAGATATTCGATTTCAACAGAAGGAGCCTATACCTCAGCACAGTCAGCCCTAGCTCAAGCTCGCCACTCATCTGCCGAAGTGAAGGAAAGAAGGACGATAAGAGAAAAAGTTCCAAGCAGAGAAGCTATTGCAAAGACAAGATATGGCAGCAACTGGCGAGCTTGACTTTATGATGAAACTGGCGAGCCCAGCGGAGCAGCAGAGCAAGCTAAAAATCATGCGCTTGAACCAACCATCCACCCGGTGAGCTACACGCTTAAAGAAATGAACGCTTCAACAGCTCACATCTTCGACCTTTGAGTCAACAAGCTCCAAAACCCATTGTAACATCCATAGCTTTTATCTCCTTGTGTTATTATTGTTTCTGTTTCTGTTTGTTGTTCGCTCTATCTATCTAGGATTCTTTTCTCATGTTTTTATTCACACAGAGCACTGTGTGATTTAAGTTTGGGGGAGAGTCCTAGACATCTACTAATATGTTTTCTGTGTTCTTATCTTCATCTTTATTGCATGCATCAACTCGCCACTCATTCATCACATTTAGAGCCTTAGAAGATTTCATCTCATTCATTCACTCACCCTCTAACTTGCATTTCATAAAAAAAAAAAATTCAAGCATTCTTATGCATTTCATATTAAGATTGAGTCTAGCTCTATGGGAATCATCTTGCTGAAATTAGGCACTCTTGCTAGGTTGTTGGCTAGTAACCATAGCGAACTTAGTGGTTTGGTGATCTCTCTCTGTAGAAAATTTATAGGTGGATCATTTGCCTTAGTGAACTGTGCTTGTGTTTGTGTCTTGAAAGGGTCAGACTTGTTTGCTTCTAACTTGGACTTAAACTCGCTGAGTTAGGGCCTGTAAATGCATTGAACATTTTCCTTGCTTGAACTTGGTATGGCAAAATAACTGAAAATGAAAGCTCTTCCAACTGCAACTCATTCGATGATGCTTAAGGTGAGTGGGGATTGTGCGTAAACTCGTACCTTCTTGTGCCTCACTGAAACTGCGGAGAGTAGAACATGAAGCAGCTATTCATTGGTGTTAATCACCAATAGGGAAGTGAAGCAGACCATTGAATAAGCTGCGGATTCGAAGACCATGAGTTTGTGCTTAAACTGAACAAAACAAAGGAATTGACAAGTGTGCTTAATTGAATCTATGTCATGCCAAGTTCAGGAAGTTGAAGCATATGTTCATTGATCTATAGTCCCTTTTGAGGCATTTACCTCTAGAAATAAGGATTCAAATCTGCACTCTTAGAGACCAGCTTAGGCATTATGGATTTGAGGACTAGATGCTAAGCTTATAGACGAGTATATGGTGAGAGTCATAATGGAACATTGGTTCACTTGTGGTTTACAGCTTCAATCTATTGAGGTGCTTGATTAGCGAGTTAAATAGTCTCTGCGTCTGCAACCTCTTTTCCTTCTTAGTTCATTGCACTTGCTTGAGGCAAGGATTAAGTTTGGGGGAGTTGATATTCATTCATTTTATCCCATTTTAGCTTCATAGTTTGCATATGTTTGCATTCATTCTCATCACATATTATTCATTTTAGAGTCCCATTAGGATCATTTTGGCATGTACATAGCATTTGGAACATTTCAGGTGCTTTGGAGCAAAATGGAGCATTTCGGAGCAGGCTTGAAGATTGCAAGGATAGGCATAAACTAAAGAGTTTGGACCAAAGACCTCAAAACTGAAGATTGCACAAGCCTAACTTACTCAACTCACCAGCAGAACTCGACTTGTATCAGCGAGTAGAGCATACTGACTAAGCTAGAAACATTCTTTTTGGAGTACTCGCCTATCAGACTCGCCAGTCACAGGCGAGTTTGAGGATTCCGGAGCATTTACAGAAGCTAGACTATGTAGACTCGACCCTAGTACTCGCCAGTCACCCCTGAAGCGACATGGACCGACTTCATTTATTTTGACCGACTTTACTTTTTGTTGACTCAGATTAGGGCTTCCATGTATTTGGGCCCTATAAATACCCTTTTAAGCAAAAAAATGATGTAACCTAGTTTTGACTACTTTTTGCTAGATCTGAGAATTCTCTTTGTGCCTCTTTCATTGTTCTTTGCTATTTTGAATGAAAATCATTGTTCTTGCTGAAATCTCGTTTTAACTTGGTTTCATTTCGTTTCTATCTTTATTTTCTGTCTTAGATTATGTTTTCTGTTTCTAAGTTAGAGGCTGTGCGGCTATCCATGGATAGTGAGTAGTCTGTTAGGGTTTTGTGAGGAGATGGAGTAGATCTGGGTTTGATTCAGGATTTTTGATCTAATTGCTTGAAATACTGCCATAGGTTTCACTAGATTGAATGTTCTTCATGCTTATTTCAACTTGATCACTTGAAATCTGATTCATAGGCTATCTCACCCGGAAGGTGTTCGATGATATTGTTGGCTTAAGTTTAGTCTAGGATTGATGCATTATGGCCCAAGGGATTGGATGTTCATAGCGTCACTTGGTTGCTTAGGATAGGCTCGTTAGTGCCAGTTTGAGCATCTCATCACCAAGGGATTGGGTTAGGTCGCGCTTGAACAGAGATTTCATGACCACGGGAGTGGCTTGTTTACATTGTTATCCCGATCTGATGCTTGCTTGTTTAGGTTTTTGGATAAAGTCAGAAACCCAGGATTCGGTCTAGTTCGTTGACTTCACTCTCCTCACAAGCCCGTCTTTCTCATTTGCTTGCATTCGTTATTGCTCTGTTTTAGCCTTATTTCTCTGTTTTAACTTGCTTACTCTGTTTTTGCATTTCAACTTAGCTTTTATTTTCAAGTTAAATAGGTGCATGCCCATACTATTTTTTAACCTGCTTAGTTTTTATGTTTTTAGCTGATTGTTACAGAATCGCTTGAATTGATTGATTTTGCTTGGATTAGTTAGCCATCCATACCCTGAATGTTAGCAGCTCACTTTGGTTCGATAACCTTATATACTATAAGGATTTCATAAACCTGGCCTCAAAAGCTTGTTATCAATTAACCTTGACAAGTATGATAGGAAAAAGTTCTTCAAGGAGGTGAATAGATACTACTAAGATGAGCCATATCTTTATAGGCAAGGGATCATTTTTCATTATCATGGTTCTAGCTATGGAGGGCATCTTGCTACATTTAAGACAGTCCCAAGGGTGTTGCAAGCTGGTTTTTTGTGGCCATTGATGTTTAATGATGCACAAGTTTTTATCTCGAAGTGCGATGATTGCCAACGTCAAGGCAATATTGGGAAGAGACAGGAGATTCCTTAGAATTTTATTTTAGAGGTTGAGATCTTTGATGTTTAGGGGATAGATTTCATGGGACCATTTCCTTTTCATATTGTAATCTCTACATCTTAGTTGCTAGGAGTTATGTGTCCAAATGGGTTGAAAGCATTGCTAGTCCAACCAATGATGCCAAGGTTGTCATCAAACTATTCAAGACAATCATCTTCCCAAGGTTTGGTGTGCCATGAGTTGTGATAAGTGATGGAAGAAGTCACTTCATCAATAAGGTTTTTGAGAGCCTCATGAAGAAATATGGTGTGACCCCTTAGCATCCTCAAACGTCGGGTCAAGATAAAGTTTCTAATCGACAAATCAAGGAGATTGTAAGGAAGACCACACAAAAAGCTCCAAAGGATTGGTCAAGGAAGTTAGATAATGCCTTATATGCTTACTGGACAGCCTTCAAGACACCATTGGGAACTACACCATTCAATATGATATATGGAAAAGCTTGTCATCTTCCGGTTGAATTAGAGTACAAAGCCAACTAGGCTACTAAGTTTTTAAACTTCGATCTCAAATCAGCTACTGAGAGAAGTTTGATTCAGTGGAGGAACTTGATGAGATTCGTCGGAATGCATATGAGAGCTCAAAAATCTACAAAGAGAAGACTAAATCTTTTCATGACAAGAAGATAGCAAAGATAGAGTTCAAGGAAGGGGACAAGGTCTTATTGTTTAATTCTCGGTTGAAGTTGTTCCCAGGAAAGCTCAACTTTAGATGGTCTGGACCATTTAAAGTGAAAGAAGTTATACCTTATGGGGCCGTTGTACTTCAAAATATTCCAGGAGAAGAGTTCACAGTAAACGGCCACAGGATCAAAGCCTACTTTGCTGATTCTCAAGACGTGATCGTGGAGAAGATTCCACTTTCCGATCCTCAAACCGCATGAAAAGTGGTGAATAACATCAAGCTTGAGACGTAAAACAAGCGCACTTGGGAGGCAATCCCATGGTATCCTTGTATATATTGCTTTTATTTCTTTTAATTTTGTTGAGTTATGTATGTTCTCGTGAAGTTTGTGGTCAGGTTGAGATTGGACTTAAGTGGGTAAGGAAGAATGGAGAATTGAGTTGCAAAATGATGATTTTGGGGAGTAAGTCTCGACCATTTGGTCGAGGGTGATGGCCGATGCAAACCAGCGGGAGGTCACAGCTCGATCAAATAACCGATGGTTGCGGCTTATGCATTGTAGCGGACGTGAGATAAATTGATCATTTGGTCGATGAAGATGATCGATGGCTTTTAATGGATGTAAGGAACTCGACCATTTGGTTGGTGCAGGTGACCGAATGAAAGCAGGTGGAACCAAAAGCCTTGGCCAAATGGGTGAGAGCATATGGCCGATGTAATGTAGCAGGAAAGTTTCACTCGACCAAAGGCCATCGACCTAGATCTTGACCATTTGGTTGATGGTGAGGTAAAGGAACAATGCCACGAAAACCTCAAGACCATTCCATTCAAGGTTCTACAATCGACAAGGGGAAAGAAAAGATATCAATGGCAACCACTTCAAGGCGGCACATCTAAAAGACAAGTCTCCTACAAAGCCATATCACTCATCTCAAGCTAGCAAGGGTGTAACAATTCCTCTGGGTTATTGGAACCTACCAATCATAGATGAGCTATTTGAGCGTATATCTGATGAGGAAGAGAATGTACGTCAAGATTACTATGACGAGGAGCGTTGCTATGATGATCCACCAGTCCAAAAATCCCCCACCAATGGACAACAAAGCGATGAGCCTATGTCAATAAGACATTTGGCAACCACTCCAACTAGTTAAGGTACCAACTTACCCTTTTGTATATAGTTTTTGGTTTCTCATTTGCATTTTTGCCTTTGTTGTTGAGTTTTCTCTTCCTTGTATCTACTTTCTCACCGAGACGGTGAGAAGTAAGTCCAGGGGAGAGAATCTAGTTGCTAACTTTTGAGTTGTGTTGTTCTTCTATTTTCTTGAGTCAGTTTTTCGATTTTGCATTAAAAAAATTTTGAAAAAAGCACAAAAACAAGCATGTAGTTTGCATTATCATTTCATTTTAGGATTGAGTCTTTAGAATCATTTAGGATTGCATGGGAACAATGATGTAATTGCCTTGTTAAGCTAGATGATTCATTTGTTAAGTTCAATGCCCAAGTTAATAATTATTTGATGCATAAATTGCTAGTTGAAAGGTAAGATTGATCCATGCTTGGAATGCTTGATTTTAGGTTCACCTTAGTTGAAACATGTTTTGATTTGATGCCATCCCTTATATATTAGAACTTAATATTGACTTCCAATTATCATGCTATGCATTGCATTTGAACTCATGGATTTACATATACAGACATGGATTTCTTATATCATTGCACCACTCTTTGTGATCCAAGTAGCCAATTCATTTAATGGATTAGTTTCCATACCATTAGCCTAGCCTTCTTTCAAGCCATCATTGTTTGTGTGAGATTAAGGCCTTATTTTCATAATGAGCTTGGTAAAAAGTGTTAGGTTCGAGCTGACCAAGATAGCTTCTCATGTAGTTCCGGATTGACGCTTTTTGAACCGGATATGACTATGTGAGAAGTTGATATTGGGTGTGAGTGTATATGTATTTTGCGCTTAAAAGGAAACATTTGGAAAGGGTTGGAAAAAAGGATCAAAAGAAGAAGTGTTCAAAGGACTGTATAGGAGAGAAAAGGGGTTGTAAAGTGAAGTTTAAAGGGTCTAGTAAAGAGTTTTTGAAGCAATAAATTGGTTAAGTGGTTCTTGGGATTGAAATGAAACAAAAAGATATAAAAGAAAAGTTGAACCATAGTTTAAAAGAAAGAAAACCAAACCCTCGAGATATCCTATAAGTTAAGCACTTCTCCTTAGAATGTAATGAAGCAAAAAAGTTAAAAGTTGATCCAAAAAGGTTTAAAAGAAGTGAGAATTGCCTTGAGAGAAAGGGTAAAAAAATAGGATCATTGGGATTAAGTGTAGCTTTGGGTTAATTTTAATTTTGTATATGTGGGTAGATGGGAGTCTATCTTTGAATATATTATTGGCTTTTACCTTTAGCATTCTTCTAAAGCTCATTTCATTCGTTGAGAGATCCTTGCATTGAACACATTGAACCCCATGGATGAAGGGATCACTTTTATCTCTTAACCTTTCCCTTGACCAAATGAGTTCATTGAATTTGCATAGTATGATTTAATGGTTTTGAAATTTAATGAATGTTAAAAGGGTTAGTGGATTTGAATGCATTGTGTAGATTGAGGTTGAATTTGAGTTAAGTTGTAATGAGTATGGCAAAGATTTTTAAGTAAACTTGCTCACTTTGCATCCTAGAATTACAAACTTGGTTATTGAGATTAACATTGCATCATCATAGCTTTGGCTTTGAGCTCCCACTCACAACATTTTCTCCACAATTGTAGTTTGTTTACTTGAGGAAAAGTAAAAGGCAATTTTGGGGGAGTTGATATATGTCATATTTAGCATGTTTTCATTGTTGTTTTGCATTATTTTCACTCATATAGTTACATTTAGTATCATTTTAGATTCACTTTGTGTATTATTTCTGCATTAGTGTCCCTAGGTCATGCATTTGCATGTTTTCATGTTTTTTCGATCTTTTTAGGTGATTGGAGACTCAAACAATGAGATTTAGAGCTAATGGGATGAAACATACATGAAAAGGGTTTAGATTGGAGTAAGAAGGATGAACAAAGGGGATTTAGACCTTGAGGTCGACCAATTGGCCGACGGCTTTGATCGATGGAAGCATGAAGAAGCTTGCGGCCTCGTCCATTTAACCGACGGCCGCGGCCCGACGAGGAAAAAGACAAGGCCGCAAGCACTTACCCGATGGCCACGTCTAACTTGGCTCACCTGCAACCTCGAGCAACTACCCAATGGACGCGTCCAACCCGAGGCATCCCATGATCTCGAGCGTCTACCGGATGGCTGCGTCCGACCTATTCCAGCAGTATCTTAGGCCTTGACCACTTGCCCGATGCCTCCCGTTCAAGGCCAACCAGCGGATTAACGAGTCTTGACCAAGTGTCCAATGCTGCAACCCGAAGATAAGTAGCGGATCGAAGAAGACTCACCCATTTGTCTGACCTGTCTGTCCAACGCCATTGCTTTGGGTCAACCCACGTCACCCAGTTTGCTGACCCGCCTACCCGACGCCTATGCCCTACGAACCACAAAGTGACATTTAGCGATTTTTAGTGGTTTGACCCGGTTTATCCCAGGTCAACCCGGTTTAATTTTATGGCTTTTTAACTCTAATTCCAAGGGATATAAATACATTGAATCAGATCATTAAACTAAGCAGAGCCACTTCATTGTTAATTTCCTTAAGTTTTTCTTTGCTTAGCTTGTTGTTGAGAGATTTGAGAAGAACTTTGAGATCCATTTGGATGATTCATCTTGGATCATTTCTTCAAATCAATTGAAGAATCTCTTTGCTTATTCTCATCTCTTTTTCATTATGTTTATCATTTCATTTGCTTTAGCTTTTATTTCCATAATGATGTGTGAGTAGTTTCATAGAATGGTTTTAGGATTTGGCTAGATCTAGGGCTGGGTAATGGTTCAGTGATGCTTTGGATGTTAGTTTCCTCCTATTTAGGAAGTTTTAATGCTTGATTCTTACTGATCACTTGAAGATTGATGTTATGAATTTCATCGCCCAAGAGATGATCGATAAAATACCCGAGAGCCTATTTTAGGGTTTTGTCTTCCGTAGCCTTCGAGAGACTAATGCTATGGGGTTAAATGGTCTTTGTGAACTTGTGTTTAATGCATTTTAGGCTTTGGATTAGAAAAATGAGAGCTTAGTCTGATTATTGCTTAGAATATAGGCTAATGCCATGAGAGTGGGTTAGTCTAGCATTTGATTATTTTTTGTTTCACGCCCTAGGCTAAGCTTTAGTGAATCCTTGTTGCATCCATTGATCTATTGCCTTGCCCAAAATCAATTTGCCATTTCCTATTATCCTTGTTGCATCCATTGATCTATTGCCTTGCCCAAAATCAATTTGCCATTTCCTATTACCATTCACTTTTGATATTGATTGTTGCTTGTCTTGCTTTTTGCTGTGTTTGCTTATTGCATTTGCTAGTTTAAGTTGCTTTTGGTTTGGTTTATGTTTTATGATTAGTTTTTGCTTTGTTTAAGTTGCTTCTAGTTTCTTTGGTTACCGTATCCATTCTTTTTTGATTCTCTCTAGCTTAATAAAGAATCTTCCCATTCTTATTATTGTCAATATTAGTTCTCTGTGGGATCGAACCTCAAGTGCTTACAATTACAAGTTTATGGCGCATTTGTTGATTTTAATTGTGTTTATTGCAACAAATATAACACTCATCAAAAAGCCGTGTTCAGTGGTTATGTGAGGGTGATCGTAATACACAAATTTTTCACGCTTCTACGAAGAACCGAGTAGCTCGTAATAGGCTAACTAGAATTTTTGATTTAGATGGTCATGATGTGTATAAGAATCAAGGTATTGCTTCGGAGGCCATTTCTTAATTTCAACACCTTTTGCTACCACTTCCCATGGTACTCACACTTACGTCTTACATCATATTGTCCCGGTGGTCATATACTTGATAAATAATAATCTAATTCGGCCGATCACGTCGGAGGAACTAAGGCATGCTGTCTTTAGTATTGGTGCAACCTTTGCTCCTGAACCTGATGGGTATACAACTACGTTTTTTCCAAATTTCCTGGTCTATTGTGGCCGCGACTATCTTTTAACTGGCCGGATGCATGACCATTGGAATAAATCGAACATTAGTCTAATGCCAAAACTCTAGTGTCCAAAGAAAATGGTTGATTTTTTCACGATAAGTTTGTGTAATATATGTCGTCTATAAAATCATCTCCAAAATTTTGGTTAGTCGTAGATGTTTGCTTTTAGGCTATCAAATACATACAACAAATGCAAACAATTATGAAATTGTAGCACTTAAATTTTGAATCCACTGAGAGTTTAGAATCAATGTTGTACGATTGTAAGGAATCAATTTAAGCTAGAGATGACAAATAAGGGTTTAGAGATTTAACTACTACTCAACTAAACAAGAAGCAAAATAAGATCAAAACACACAAACTAAATGAAATGAAACAATAGCTAAGCAATAGGTCTAAGGAAAGACATATGATCTAAGGGAAAACAATCAAATCAAGAAGCACAAGATCTAATAAGAAACATCATTGGGCATGAGATTATTCTAATCTAGCTTAATCCACTCTCGTGACATTAAACCCTTTGTTGGGCTATCAATGAAGCTAAACTCTTGTTTTCCCACCAAGAACCTATCAAGTATGAACAATCAACCTCACAAAGACCATTTTCCACCCTAGCATCAGCTCTCCCTGGCTAGGAAGGAAAGCTCACAAAAGTGTATTTCAAGCATTTCATCGAACACTTCTCGGATGATGAAATCTCTAGCATCTAGACTTGGATAGCTACTTCAAATCTAGAATTAAGAACATCTTAAGTGAAGGAATCTAAAGATCTAACAACCTAGGCTTCAAGATCTAACCATCTAAAACCATAGATATACCTCACCTTCAACCTATCATTTCACTACTCACACATGGTGAAACAAGAACAAAACAAAGAAGAAGAAAAGAAACAAAACATAAACAGAATAATAGAAGAGAAGGAAATGTAGAAAGAAATCTTCAATAGATCGATGGAGAAGATCCAAAGATCATCATCCAAATGAGTCTTCAAATCCTCTCAAAAGTAGTCTCCACGATTTATTTGAAAAATAAGACTTAATTTTAAAAACATAAGATGAGACCTTTAAATAGGAGAAAAAAAACTAGGTTTAAGAGGAGTTTGCTTAACCCGGGATATCCAAGGCTGCTCTTGCATCGGCTAGCTACTCCCTTAGTCGCGGCCATGACTGTCTGCATCAAAACTAGTCCGTGTTGCGGCCTGAGACTCCTTCTAGTTCGACCACGACGTAATTATGGTTTGGTTGCAACTGTCTACGTCGCCATCAGGACTAATTAAACTGCCATATCTTCCTGACCACTCTTCCAAATTCCTTCAAACCACGATGAAATAAAAGCTAATTATTTTGGATATCTTTTGTTATAATATCATCCAATTATATTCACGAGAGGACCTTTATTTGAAACTAATCTTGAGACTGAATTCCCAACAAAGCTATCATGAGTAATTTCATTGTGTCTGTCTAACGGTTGTCAAAATGACTTCAAACCATAACCAAATAAAAGCTAGCTCTTGTACCTATCTTGTGCCCAAATATCACTCGATTCCAGTTGGTGGAAGGATTTCAATCAGGCAAGCAACTATAATCAACTTTCCTCCCTTTTTTGATGCATTTTACTTCATCACTTCACTTCACACTCATCTCCAAATCTCCATTCCTCCAAAGTGGCTCTAAATCACCTGTAAAAGACTCAAAGAAAGAAAAAATATGCAACTCTCTATTGTAAGACTCTAAAATGAAAAATGAGTGAAAACATATACTAAAATGACTGAATGCACTTCTTGTATGATGAATAATGAACCAAAATATGCATGGAAATATGACTAAATATGGTGTATATCAGGCGTCTCAAACTTTTGTTATCGCAGTTTTGGAGAATCAATCTGCATTTATTCCCTAACACTATATTTTGGATAATGTTATGGTTGCCCATGAATGCTTTCATGCACTACGACATCAACAAACTATTTCTAAGACTTATATGGCGGTCAATATTGGTGTTAGTAAAGCATATGGTCGCTTAGAATGATATTGTCTGGAAGTCATGCTACAGAAAAAGGGTTTTGTGAGTAGTGGTGCAAGTGGACAATGACATGTGTGCAGTCAGTCTCATTCTCGATTTTAGTAAATTGTATCCCTTACAGTCATTTTCATCCTGAGTACGGTTTACTCCAAGGAGATCCATTGTCCCCTTACCTCTTTAAACTTTGCTCTGACGTCTTAAGTAACCTGCTAACGAATGGCCAGCATGGTGATCTCTGTGACATTAAGTTAGTACCATGTGGGCCAGTGATTTCCCATTTTTTATTTGTGGACGACTCACTTTTCTTTCTCTAAGCAGATGTCTATAATGCTCATAACCTCAAGATCATCATTACATCTTACAAACACGCATCGGGTCAGGTTATCAATTACACAAAATTGTCTATCACTTTTGGCCATCGTGTCTTTCCATTTACTCATGACCGGATTAAGGAAGTTCTAGGCATAAACCAAGTTGTTGGTGGTGGAGAATACATGGAACTCCAAGAACAATTTGGACGCAACAAAAAGGAAATTTTCAAATTTTTTGAGACTAATATCGCTAGTAAATTCGATGGCTGGCAGACACGATTTTTATCTCCAACTGGGAAGGAAACATTAATCAAACATGTTTCTTATGCAATGTAAATGTATTCTACGACGTGCTTCTATTTACCAGATAGCTTATGTCGAACCATTGACCAAATTATCTCTTGGTTTTTATGGGGTTCCACATGTGCACAATGCAAAATTGCTTGGGTATCGTAGTATAAGTTAAGCCAACCTAAACGATATGGTGGTCTTGGGTTCCGAAAACTACAACAGTTCAATTTGGCGCTGCTTGCAAATCATGTCTGGAAACCTATCAAACGACCAGAGAGCCTTCTTTTTCGGGTAATAAAAGCTAAATATTTTCCTCATACATCTATATTTTACTCAACACATCGTACACATGTATCTTATGGATGGCTCTCATTAAAGTATGGTATTGAGTTATTGAAAGAGGTACCTATATAAGTATTAGGAATGGCGCATGTACAAATGTGGGGTTGGATAAATAGCTTCCTCTAGTTCCACCAAGACTATCACTAATTCTCCTGTATGTGAATCCTATGTTACCGGTTTTATATTTAATTGACCCACGTATGGGAGAATAGCATGAGCATAAAGTCAGCTAGTTAATAGACCCATATGATCATGATCATATCTATAAGATTTACCTTCCTGGCACATTTCAGTATTGTGATGTTCATGTTTGGATAACTAGACCTAATGGTGCATACACACCGGAACTGACGACTTAGTTATGGACCCTCGATATTGCTTCGAAAATAAAACATTTCCTTTTGAGGATGCTATCTCGGACCCTAGGGATTGCTGAGAATATAGGAGCTAGAACAATTACTTATCCACCAATGTGTCTCCGATGTTGTACGAATTTTGAAATTACGAATTATGCTTTCTTTACTTGTCCATATTCTGTCACTATTTGGTGTTCTGTGGGGTTACCAATTTTTGTTCTTTGTAATCCTACCCAAACAGTGGCGACAAAAGTTGGCGCTTTGATTCATATATATGATGACCAAGAACATTCTTGTTATACCAAATGTTTACCCTTCTAGATATTTTGGAGGCGAATTGATAGCCCAACTCCCATTTATAAACATATGTAATTGCGAGACACACTCACAAGTGAAATTGGTAAAAGATGCCAACTATCTTATTATAGAACTTTATGTGTTTTATTTTTGAGACTTTTGTTATGTTGTTATGTTAAATTACCTTTGGATTTTTTTGCTCAAAAAGTATCAGTATTTTATAATTTAACCCTTAAATTAACATACAATTTTTTAAAAAAAAAATTTGTAAATATTTGTAACCTTTGTTATAAATTTTATAAAAGTTTTGAAAAATGAATCGTCGGCGATTACAAAAGAAACAATATATATAAGGACCAATAGCTGGCCGCTAATAACTCCGAAAAAAATAATACAACATTTGTAAAACAAACAAAAATCCAAATTTTTTATTGCGATCACTGGTAGCAGTCACCAATAACCATAAAACAAATATGACCTAGTACTTACGTGAGTCCATATCAGCATTGGTTAACAAATCTGGGTCATCGCTTTGCCAATGTCATACTTCTGTATTATGGATGAGTAATCCATTTTATGGTTCGACAACAGTTGGGTTTTTTTTTTGGTTTTTTAGGAACAAAAACTACAAAATCATATGTAATCAAAGCTGGTCCAATGTTATTGAATGCCCTATTCAGTTTTTTTTCAAAATGTTACTTTAGCAACTATTTCTATTAATTAGTTTTAGAAAAGAAAATATTCTGCAAAGTGAGAAGATGAAATTGTATAATCATTAAACATTGAAACTAACACCGAATTTCTCAAAACCCAGAATAACAATAACATAAAAAGAGAATTTTTGGCATTACTTAATAAAAAATCAATAAACTTAAAAAATTTTGGGCCTTAATTACTTTAAAATTCTTTAAACTCTAAAATTTTTGGCCCTAAGACAGGTTTATGTTGAGGAGGAGGTCTACTGGAAACAGAAAAGTAGGAATAAATGGCTCCAGGAGGGGGATGAAAACACTAGATATTTTCATGCTCAAACAAGACAACGACAAGCACGAAATAGAATAGTTGGGCTAGTAAATAAGAATGGAAATTGGATAACGAAAGATGAGGATATTCTTTCTGAAGCCTTATATTATTTTTCAGAGCTTTTTTCTAGTAATGATAATGCTAATATTAATTTAGATGAGATAGAACCCAATGTCTAAATGTTATCAAATTCTATTGTAATACAATAGGTATCGAACCAAAGTGTGTTACTATCACTAAGGGTATAGGGCGCTATTCTTATTCAAGCCAAATCAAAACAAGGTGATTCTGTCACAATCAACTAACAGGATGAAAAACAGAGCATGAAGACTAAGCAATAAACTACAAACAGAGTGCTGCGAACAGAGAAATTTAACACAAAACAGAGTGATAGGCTAGAAGCAATGAATGATAAAAACGGGTTCATGAGGAAAGTAGAGTCAGTGATCTCAGCCTTACCATGGGTTTCGAATCTTATCTAGCAACCTATTTGGCAAGTCTTAGGCTAAGGATTCAAGAATCAGACAGTCAAGCCATTCGCATGGTCATGACATCTCAGTCTGAGCGTGACCTAACCCAAATCTCTTGGCGATTACACCCTCAGACTGGCATAAAGAAGCTACTGTAAACAGCCAATTAACCCTTTGAACAACCAATCTCTTGGGTCAAAAAAGCTAATCCTAGATCAAATTAAGCCTAGAATATCATCAAACACCTTTCAGGTATGACAGCTGCGAATCATCTTTCAAGTGATCATGTTGAAACAAGCATTAAGATCATTCAATCTAGCAAGACCTATGATAGAAATCAAGCATACAAGAGAGAAACCTCATGGTCAGACCTAGATCTACTCCATCTCTTCACAAAAACCTAAGCAAACTACTCACTAAGCATGGTGGAAAACAAAAACTTAAGGATAGGAATGGAAGACATAATGAAAAACTACAATATAAGCTAAAAACGGGATTGATTAACTAAGCAAACTTGATATTCAACAAAGATCCAAAGTTTTCATCAAAGAGCAAAGAACAATGACAAAGAAAATAAGAAAATGCTTCAGGACTAGCCAAAAAGAGTAAAAACTAGGTTACAGCGTTTTTTGCTAGAAGGGGTATTTGTAGATCCCCAAAATAAAAGTCCTAGTCTGAGTCAGCATCAGATAAGGTCGGTTAAAATAATGAAATCGGTTGATGCTGCTTGACTGGTACTGGCGAGTTCATAGCATTCAACTTCAGTCACTTCCCAAAAATCTCAGCTCGTTGGTCACAGGCAAGTTCAGGCTGCGAATGCTTCAGTTTTGTTGTTTGGCTTGGTTCGTCTTGGCTGCACTCACTGGTCCTTGTCAAGTCTGACTGATGAGTTGGACTAATTTAGCTTCTAAAATCTTCAGTTTGCAAGGTATTCTGTTCAGGCGCTTTGTCTTAGGGTGATCCTTGCAGTCTTTGTGCCATATCTACTCCAAAATACTCCAATAAGCTCAAAAGTATCTGAGATGCTCCAAATGCAACGTGTATGCATAATGAATGCAATGCAAGCCTAAAATGACTCTAAAATGCTGAATATGCAATGAGAATAAATTTCAAACGGATGTGAATTGTGCGGCTAAAATAAGGTAAAATGCATGTATATCAACTCCCCCAAACTTGGTCCTTGCTTTGCCTCAAGCAAGTGCAATGAACTAAGAAGGAAAAGAAGTATAAGACGTAGGGAATATCTAACTCACCAATCAAGCACCTCGACAGGTTGAAACTGTAAACCACAAGTGATCCAATGTTCCATTATGACTCTCACCATATACTCGCCTATAAGCTTAGCATCCAGTCCTTGAATCCCTAATGCCTAAGCTGGTCTCTAAGAGTGCAGACTTGAATCCTTATTTCTAGAGGTGAATGCCTTAAAAGGGACTATAGATCAATGAATATATGATTTAACTTCCTGAACTTGGTATAGCATAGATTTAATTAAGTACACTTGTCAATTCCTTTGTTTGTTCAGTTTAAGCATAAACTTATGGTCTTCAAATCCGCAGCCTATTCAATCGTCTACTTCACTTCCCTTTTAAGGATCCACACCAATGAATTGCTACTTCAGGTTCTACTCTCCACGGTTTCAATGAGGCACAAGAAGGTACGGGTTTATGCACAATTCCCACTCAGCTTAAGCATCATCGAATGAGTTGCAGTTGGGAGAGTTATTACTTTCAGTTATTTTACCATACCAAGCTCAAGCAAGGAAAATGTTCAATGCATCTACAGGCCCTAACTCGGCAAGTTTAATATCCAAATTAGAAGGAAACAAGCCTAACTCTTTCAAGACACAAACACAAGCAAAGTTCTCCAAGGCGAATGATCCACCTATAAGCTTTCTACAGAGAGATATCAACAAACCACTAAGTTCACTATGGTACTAGCCAACAACCTAGCAAGAGTGCCGAATCTCAGCAAGATGATTCCCAAAGAACTAGACTCAATCCTATATGCAATGCATGAACACTCTATTTTTTTGGAATACTTTTCTAAAAAAATTCAAATTTTTATGGTTTTTCTATGCCTTAAATGCCATGTTATGCTATGAATGCATGAAAGCCGAAGATAAGAACACAGAAAACATGATTAATGAAGTCTAGGACCTTCCCCCAAACTTAAATCACACAGTCCCCTGTGTGGATAGAAGAGTTGGAGAAGCATCCTAGAGCCAACAAACAAGCAGAAACAGACATAAAAGATAATGCAATGGTATTGAGATTGGTGCCTGAGAAGTCGAAAAGATGAGCTGTGGAAGCTTTCATCTCCTCAAGGGTATAACTCGTCAGGTTGACAGTGGGTGTTGGAGCTGGATTGTCGAGTTGCTCAAGAGTCAGGCTTGGCTCGCCAATTGGAGTGTCGAGTTGAGGCTGAGAGTGGCCGTATCTCAACCTTGACATTGCTTCTCTGTTGGGCCTTTTCTTCCATATGACCCTTGCTTCAGCTGTGGAGTGGCGAGCTGGTTCTGATTGAACTGAGCCATGAGTGTCTTCAGCTGAGACTGAGTGCCTCCTTGGAAGGTTTGAAGCTTGTCCTAAGGGTAACTTGCCACTGAGCCATTCCTTTATTTCGTTTATTTCCTTCCTTAGCTCCTCTCTTTCTTTTGCCCACTCGCTTTTCTCCTTTGTGAAGCCATTCACCTTCTTCACTAGTCATTTCCAGCGTTAGCTCCACTAGGCGTTGTTCCAATTAGCTCCTTCAAAACCATGTCCAGCATCTGCATTTCACCTAAGTTGATGGGGCCTAGAGAAGGCCTTGAATACATCAAGTTAGCAATAATTCACCTAACACAATTGATTGTTGGGTTCCTTATCCTGTTTCCCTTGCTTCTTGATGGAATGAAGGGAGTAGTCCCACTAATTATATACCACACATCATGTAGCTCCTTGTCATCTATGTTTGGGAAGGCTGCAGTGCCTGGTGGAAAACCATACATCTCCTCTATTTACTTGAAGGTGAAAGTATTATGCGGGTTGTGTACCTTGAATGTTATGAATCCAGCTTCATTCTCCTCAAGCATGGCCATAGTGGTGGTTTCATATTTGTAAGCCTCTACGGTAGCCAAGAACTGAGTTGTCTCCTTTTCATACCCGTTGCACACCATAGTCATCATTTGACAAGCCCACAAGCCTCTAATATTACATCCACGTCTTCAACTATCCCCATTTCTTTTAGAGTCGGTTTATGGGGGTAAAGTGTACCCTTAAATCCCATCTGTGAAATCGCTTTATATGCTTCGCTTGGGCTAAGCTTTTTCTTTGACGCCTTAGCTTGCCGGTATGCCTCCCTCTCCTCCAGAATTATGAACAGTTGATCTTTAGTATACCCATCTCTCATCAACCCTCTGAGGTTAGTGGTGAACTCAGTATCTTGCTCTTCTACGTCCATTGGGGAACCTTCTCTATGTATCTCATCCCACACATTCACTTCAAAACTAGCTCTGGGAGTCTCCCCTTCACTCTCTGAGGGCACAGCTATCCCTTTACCATTGTCTACTACTGGCGCAGCATATTCCTTATCATCTAAAGGCTCAACTCGTTGGGTAGAGGGTCGGGCTTGAGTGCAAGCTGCTTCTTCGTCAGAACTTTCATCACGCAAGACCAATTTTCTTCCGCTCTTCTTGCCTTTCTTAGGCTTCTAGTTCCTTGTTGTTGTTTCAATGTCATCCAATAGGTTTCCTTGTTCTTCAGCTCACCTCCTCACTTTCATGAAGGCGTAGTGATGACCTCTCTACGAGACTCTGTCTGCCATGGATGGTCGTGGAAGCATTATGCTGCGAATGATTTTTTTTTTCTGCTTGTACTCACCACTCAACTAGATGCTCAACTCGCCGTGTAAGCCTACGAATTTGCTGAGGGAAAGCTTTAAGTGAAAGAAAGTAATCTTAGAGAGAGAGATGGATGTTGAAGTGTGAGGAAGAAGTGGAGGTGAGTCTCATATATATAGAAGGAGGCGAGTCTTTGATGGTGCTTCGAGTGGAAGACAAAAGTTGACACAAGTATTGGCAAAACCATGGGCTCACTGGTCCTACTCGCCATACCACTTCAGGATCAACCACAAATTCTTTGCTCCATTCTGCACCCCTCGTTCATCTCTTCAAAAGCAGCTACAAGTTTTCTGCTCAATCCTACACCACTCGTTGATCCAGTCGCCGGTATTGTAGCAACGAAGTGACTCCGACCTTCTAGATACTCTAATTGGGCTAGACTTCAAGCCCAACTCACTGGTGGATCTCAAGACCCTTTACTAGGCTTTGCCTTGTTGTGGCTAACTCACTGCTTGGACCGGCGAGTACTGTTCATGTAGCCTGAAATTTTCACTTGAACCACAACTGCTCAGTTACTGTTCCTTCCCCTTTCAGATCGAGTTTCTGCACGACAAAAACATAAAAACGCAAGAAACACGTATCTAGGAAAGGCTTAGTGTGAGCAAATCAGTGATTGTTGCAAGATCAAACCAAAATAGCCAAAGAGGATGGATGATGTATTTAAGTGAGTAAGTAGGATGAGCAATAGGGGATCATTAAATTGTTCTCCATGATTTTTCCCTTATGCCATCACTCATTCAGTACATCATTATCAACTTATTAAGCAAGCTCTATACTCAAAGACTAAATGACCACAAAATCAAACTTAGGCAAAATATTCTAGTAATATAAAGAAAAACTTGTAAATAAAAGCAAAGGATTTATAAAAAAAATATTCATGAAATTGCCTCCCAAGTGCGCTTGTTTAGAATCTCAAGCTCGACTCGTCACACTTTAGCTTAGTGTGGTTTTGGGAGAGGAATAAAAGTTTCTTCCTCTTCATTCTCAGCTCATGAATCCTCATTCAGCTCAGTTACTGTAAAGCTTTGGCCTTTGATCATTGACCTCTTTGAGTCTTCATTTAGATCAAACTCCAACTTTTCATTACCACCCAAATCCAACTCAAAGGTCTTGTTCTTGACATCTATTATTGCTCCAAATGAAGCTAGAAATGGCCTTCCCAAAAACAGTGGGTCCTGAGGCTCTTCGTCCATGTTAATCACAATAAAGTCAGTAGAGACTTCAACATTGCCAATTCTGATAGGCAAATTCTCCAGCAGGCCATGTGGTGAGCGTGTACTCCTATCAGATAGCATAAGAGACAGCTTACTAGGCTTGTAGTTATTGAAGCCCAGCCTCTTGGGTACAGTGAATGGCATCAGGCTTATCGAGGCTCCCAGATCACATAGCCCCTTCTTAAAATGGAGATGACCCAATGAACATGGTAGAGTAAACGTTCCTGGATCCTCTAGCTTCTTCAACACAACCTTAGCTTCAGCAACAGCTTTACACATAGCTCTCTATATCTAGACCTGCAACTGAGTGAATTTTCTCTTTGATGGCTTCCTTTAAAAATTTCTAATATTGGGGAATTAAAGCAAACACATCTAGCAGTGGGATTTTCAGCTCAACCTCTTTCATTTACTTCTCAAAAAGCTCTCTGTATTTCTGTGTTTGATCCTTCTTGAGGCGAGCTTGGAATGGTGTTTTGGGTTTGACAGTATTGGGGTTCAGAATTGTGGGTTCGAAAGCTGGTTTTGTAGCGTCTACAGGCTCAACTCGCTAGTCTGACTGGCGAGCTTGACTGGCGAGTTGGCTTAGGGGTGATTTTCCAGCTTGTTTTCCCTCCCCTTCTTGGTTTACACTATCCTCAATGTTCTTAGTATGTGCAGCTCGAGTTGGTAGTTCTTTACCGCTCCTAAGTGTAATCGATTGAGTTGTATACTCCTTCGGGTTATGAACAGCTTTTCCTGGTAGTTCACCCTGAGTCTTAACTAATGCAGAAGCTTGCTGGCTTTCAACATACTTGAGCCTAGCATTCAAAGTCTCAAATTTGCTGTTCAAGTCATTATGAGAGGTGTCTATCTTACGGTGTACCTCAGCAAAGTGCTTGGTAAATTTTGTAGCTTGTGTAGTCAGGCCCTGTCGAATTTGCTGAAGCATCTCCATAATGTCTGAAGGTTCCTACTTATCTGACGTTGAAGCTTGTGGCGCAGGCTGAAAGCTTTGGTAGTATTGCTCCTTAGGTACCCAAACCTTTTGTTTAGTAGGCTTCGGTGGATAAACGTGATCTTCAAGGTTAGCTACATTGTTGCTTCTATAGGAGAGGTTGTTATTCTGCTTGAGGTTGTTCCACTGTCGCTAACCTCCTTGGTTCTGCATAAAACTGATTTCAGCAACCATCTCATCCTCCCCTTCTTTTGTTTAATCCTCTTCAACAAGGTTGACATGCTTGTGATGAACCAGTAACAGCTTATCTATCTTGTCACTTAGAGTCTTCAGCTCTTTGCGGCTAACCGAATCCGATTCACTCGACCTTCACTCAGTACGATCATAATCTTCCCTATATTGGCCATCAGCAAGTGCCAAATTCTCAATCAACTCGCGACCATCGTCCACGTCTTGGTTCAAGAAATTCCCGTTGCTAGCTGTATCCAATAGCATTCGAAGTTTGGGTTGAATGCCTCTGTAAAACTGGCTCAAGATGGTTTACTCAGAGAAACCATGATGTGGACACTGAGACTGATATGTCTTGTAACGTTCCCAAGCTTCAGCTAGAGACTCAGTTGATAACAAGATTTTTGATCCGGTTATCAAATCCTTATAGTATATAAGGTTGTCGAACCAAAGTGAGCTGCTAACATTCAGGGTATGGATGGCTATCTAATTCAAGTTAAATCAAGCAAAATATGTGATGCTATCACAATCAGCTAAAAACATAAAAACTAAGCAGGTAAATAAAACAGGATAGGTATGTACCTATATAACTTGAAAATAAAAACTAAGCAAAAATACAAAATAGAGTATCAAAGCAAAACAGAGAAATAAGGCTAAACCAGAACAATAACGAATGCAAGCAAATAAGAAAGACAGGCTTGTGAGGAGAGTAAATTCAACGAACTAGACCGAATCCTGGGTTTCTGATTTTATCTAACAACCTAAATAGGCAAGCATCTGATCAAGATAACGATATAAACAAGCCACTCTCGTGGTCATGAAATCTCAATTCAAGCGCGACCTAACCAAATCCCTTGGTGATCAGACACTCAAACTGGCATTAACGAGCCTATCCTAAACAACCAACTGACGCTCTGAACATCAAATCCCTTGGGTCAGAATGCATCAATCCTAGATTGAACCTAAGCCAAGCATATCATCGAACACCTTCTGGGTGAGATAGCCTACAATCAAATTTCAAGTGCTCCAGTTGAAATAAGCATGAAGAACATTCAACCTAGCGAAACCTATGGCAATATTCAAGCAAAAAGATCAAAAACCCAGAATTAAACCCAGATATACTCCATCTCCTCACAAAACCCTAAACAGACTACTCACTATCCAAGGATAGCCGCGCAGTCTTTAACTTAAAAACAGGAAACATAAGCAGAAATAGAAAATAAAGATAGAAGCGAAATCAAACCAACCTAAAACAAGATTTAAGCAAGAACAAAGGTTTTCATTCAAAACAGCAAAGAACAATGAAAGAGACAAACAGAGAATTCTTAGATCTAGCCAAAAGAGGCAAAAACTAGGTTTTTTGCGTTTTTCGCTTAACAAGGTATTTATAGGGCCCAAATACACAGAAGCCTTAATTCGAGTAAACAAAAGATAAAAGTCGGTCAAATAACCGAAGTCGGTCCAAGTCGCTTCAGGGTTGAGTGGCGATTACAAGGGTCGAGTCTACATAGTCCAGCTTTAGCAAATGTTCCAGAAGGCTCAAACTCGCCTGTGACTGGCGAGTTTGATAGGCGAGTTCTCCAATAATGCTTTTTTTGGATTAGTAAATATACTAGACTCGTCAGTGCAGGTCGAGTTGGACAGGCGAGTTCTGATAACTTAGGCTTGTACAATCTTCAGTTTTGAGGTCTTGGCTCCAGCTCTTCAGTTTCACGCCTGTCTTGCACTCTTCAAGCTTATCCTGCTCCAAAATGCTCCAAAATGCTCTATTGTACCTGAGATGCTCCAAATGCTATGCATATGCCAAAATGATCCTAATGGGACTCTAAAATGCATAATATGGAATGTGAATGAATGCAAACATATGCAAACTATGAAGCTAAAATGGGTAAAATGCATGAATATCATCTGTCCCGCTCTGAACAAAGTTGGAGATAGCGTGCTTTGCAATTCTGGAAATTGAGAAGAACTTAGCTAGAAATACCCTTTTGCAGTCAGCCCAAGTGGTTATGAGTCCTTGAGGAAGGTGCTTCTCCCGGAGATGAGCCTTATCACCAAATGAGAATGGGAATAGGCGAAGCTTCAAGGCATCTTCAGATAGGCCATTGATCCAAATTAGGCCACAAATCCTCTCAAACTCATCCAGATGGTCGACTGGATCTTCTGCTGGCAGACCATGGAATTTGTTGTTCTGCACCATAGTAATGAGACCGCTCTTGATCTCAAAGTTGTTATTTGCAATTGGTGGAGGTCGAATTCCATGCCTCTGAGTGTGAATACTTGGTGCGTCACCAGCTCCAATTTATCTAGGCTTTCAAAGTTGAGGTGAAGCTGGTAGAGTAATGTGGGGTTGTTGTTGGTTTCCATCAGTTGAGCTGTCAGGTGTAGTGTTATCGTTTATCTTGACCTATTTTGTGTTCGGAACCTTGATCCTACCCCTTTGTTCTCTTAGTTTTCTTAGTAGCAATTGGATGTTGTCTAGAGGGTTGAACATGTTCTAATGTCCTTTGGATCGAGTGTGGGGCATCAATGTAGCAAAACAGTATTGAATGCACAACTCGCAGGGTGACTGGCGAGTTGGCTGGCGAGCTGCCCTAAAATGCACCAAAGACAGAACGAACAAGTCTGGAGCTCGAGTTAATGACAAAGAAAAATAAAAACTTGATCTCATAAAGCGTTTGACCCTAAATGTAGCAAGCAAAACACTTATTTGGCAACGACGCCAATTTAATAACGAGGTTTTGGTCTAAATGTTATCAAATTCTATTGTAATACAATAGGTATCGAACCAAAGTGTGTTACTATCACTAAGGGTATGGGGCGCTATTCTGATTCAAGCCAAATCAAAACTAGGTGATTCTGTCACAATCAACTAACAGGATGAAAAACAGAGCATGAAAACTGAGCAATACACTAGAAACAGAGTGCTGCGCGCAGAGAAGTTTAACACAAAACAGAGTGATAGGCTAGAAGCAATGAATGATAAAAATGGGTTCATGAGGAGAGTAGAGTCAGCGATCTCAGCCTAACCATGGGTTTCGAATCTTATCTAGCAACCTATTTGGCAAGTCTTAGGCTAAGGATTCAAGAATCAGACAGTCAAGCCATTCTTATGGTCATGACATCTCAGTCTGAACGTGACCTAACCTAAATCTCTTGGTGATTACACCCTCAGACTGGCATAAAGAAGCTACCCTAAACAGCCAATTAACCCTCTGAACAACCAATCTCTTGGGTTAGAAAAGCTAATCCTATATCAAACTAAGCCTAGCATATCATCAAACACCTTTCAGGCATAACAGTTGCAAATTATCTTTTAAGTGATTAGTTGACACAAGCATTAAGATTATTCAATCTAGCAAGACCTATGACAGAAATCAAGCAAACAAGAGAGAAACCCCATGGTTGGATCTAGATCTACTCCATCTCCACACAAAACCCTAAGCAAACTACTCACTAAGCATGGTGGAAAACACAAACTTAAGCATAGGAATGAAAGACATAATGAAAAACTACAATAGAAGCTAAAAACGAGATTGATTAACTAAGCAAACCTGAGATTCAACAATGATCCAAAGTTTTCATCAAAGAGGCAAAGAACAATGACAAAGAAAATAAGAAACTGCTTCAGGACTAGCCAAAAAGAGTAAAAACTAGGTTACAACGTTTTTCGCTCGAAAGGGTATTTATAGATCCCCAAAATAAAAGCCCTAGTCTGAGTCAGCATCAGATAAGGTCGGTTAAAATAATGAAGTCGGTTGATGCTGCTTAACTGGTACTGGCGAGTTCATAGCATTCATCTTCAGTCACTTCCCAAAAATCTTAGCTCGTTGGTCATATACGAGTTCAAGCTGCGAATGCTTCAGTTTTGCTGTTTGGCTTGGTTCATCTTGGCTGCACTCACTGGTCTCAGTTGAGTCTGACTGATGAGTTGGACTGATTTGGCTTGTGAAATCTTCAGTTCGCAAGGTCTTCTATTCAGGCGCTTTGTCTTAGGCTTGTGCCAAATCCACTCCAGAATGCTCCAATAAGCTCAAAAGTACCTGAGATGCTCCAAATGCAACGTATGCATAATGAATGCAATGCAAGACTAAAAGGACTCTAAAATGCTGAATATGCAATGAGAGTGAATGCAAACAGATGTGAATTGTGTGGCTAAAATGGTATATCAAAATCAAAGTACCGGAGTCTGGGACAGTCACTGAGCAAGTAAGGGTCAAGCAAAGTGTATTGTGGGTCGGAAGAACAGTAACTCGCAGCTTATTTGGCAAGTTGAACGAGTAAGTGGACCAAGAGTATGGGCCAAAAATTTAGGTCCACTCAGTTAACTCACAAGCCCATAGGCGAGCCCACCAAGCGAGTGTCCTAAATAATGGTTCTAGAAGTAGTGGTTAAGCAGACTCAACCATGGTTGGAGAGTAAAGTAGGCGAGTAAGGTGTTATGTGGGCAGAATTGAACCGTTTTAAAAGTGTGGCTGAAATTCAACCAAAGTGGAGAATGCAAGTGGCGAGTTTATGGTTATTGGCTCCATGCGTCTGATTTTTGTCCCCCACTCACTTGCCTTCCTCGCCTATATAAGTGAGCTCAATCCACACTACTTCCTCATGCCACATTTCCACTCGCTCTCTCTCTAAATTAAACATCTCTCTAAGCGAAATCTGGGCTCTATGGTTTTCTACTCAGTCTCCAAACGAGTTCACAAGGCGAGTGGAAGCTGCCTTGTTCGTGGTTCGAAAAAGTTCCAAATCACTCGCTATCCAAGTGCGAGTTCTGTTGGCGAGTGGACGTATATCCGATTCAAGACCAAAGACCAATTCAGCTCTAGAGGTTCACTTACCACCTATACGGCGAGTGACATAGGCGAGTCTCTATTTCGAAGTTGTCCAAACAGCTTGTTTCAAGCTAAATTCTCTCCTACACCATGGATCCTAAGGAAAGAGCAGTATACTGAATCCGGTTGGAAGTATATAATCAGATTTATGACTAGAATGAGAAGAGAGCGGCTCGAAAGAACAAGGCCGCTGAAAGAGATGTTACAAAGACTGTCGAAAACCGGTTGGATGATGTTGGTGCCTCAGGAGGTAGAAAGAAGAGTGCTAAGGGTCGCCGGAAGCTAATTCTTCAAGATGAGAGTGATGATGAGGAACTAGTTGCTCGGTAAAGATAAGCAATTACGGAACCACTGATGCAATTGCCAACTCCCAAACCAAGTAAGTCCAGTTCTAGCTCCTTAGTTAAGGAAGTGAAGAGCACTTTGAAGGCACATACCCAAAAGTATAGTCTGCTCCCTGAGATTACAAGAGGGAGAGAGCCGAGTATTGACAGTGATGAATCAGACGATGCTCCAGTTGATAAGGGAAAATAAATTGATGAGCCAGAAGAGAGTGAGGGTGAAACTCCAAGGGTTAGTTCGTAGGAGGAGGTTGCGGATGCTGAAGCACAAGAATTGCCCATGGATGTGGAAGAAGGAGACGGTTCTGAGAGTAAAGGAAGGGAAGCGCCAGAAACAGAGTTTATGAAGGATCTCTATGCTTTGATAGATGATGGGTATACGGAAGATCAAGCACAGGTACTTCTAGAGGAGAAATACGTTGCTCGTAGACATAGAGCTCAGAAAAAGAAAGCTTATGAAGCATTGAGCATGATGGATATGAAGGGAACAGCTTACATTCACCGACCAACGATGGAGATGTTGCAAATTGTTGAAGATGTGGATTTGTTGTTCGAGAGTTGTGGGTTGACTCAATTTATGTCCATGGTCTCGGATTCTTACAAAGATGAGACAATGCAGTTCCTAGCCACTGTGGAGGTTCAAGAATATGTCACAAGGCCTCCAGCCTTGATTGAGAGAGACGGACTGGGATATATCACGTTTAAGTTACACGGTCGGAACTACGAATTTGCGTTTAAGCAAATGGATGAGCAGTTTGGTTTTAAATCTGGTGAAATTAGCTACCCTAGTATTGAGTCTGTAGAAGGATGATGTGTAGTTTATGCTTTTTGGGGAAAAGGTATTTAATCCATCTAGAAGCAAGGGAACTTGGATTAGAAATCCTTGTGTTCGTTATGCTAGGAAAACCATTGCTAATCTCTACTATGCGAGGCCTTCTACTGCGCCAATAAACCATGGGGAAATGCAGCTGATGGTCATGATACTCAAGGAGATTTACGGAGAAACGACTAGTGGTATGAGTATTTTGAGAGATGACGCAGATTCGAGTTTATCTTTTGTTCTCGCCAACCACTTGGCCCAAGCTGAAAAGGCACTTCTAAGCCTATCTTTATTGGTGGCATTGTAGCTCATATTCTGAAGGCTTGTGGAGTGGAGTTGAGCAAATCAGAGGTGTTTCCACCAATGTTTATGACAGTTAGCTACCTAAGGGGAGCCAAGTTCTCATGGAAAGAGGAGGAGAATAAGCAATTGCTATACAGGTTCAACTATCCAGTCTGGACAGATGCAAGGATGATTCTACCTTGTCCAGAGCTGACTCCGATTAAGGGGATTGGCAATGTTGAGTTCATCTTTCCCTTGAATACCTTGGTTGATGAGTATGCACCACCACAGGAACCTCCAGCAGCTTCACCAGAAAACGAATATGATGTTGAACCAGAAACATACTTCTTTGAGGAGTTTGATGCACCACGGCAAGGAGTTCCTTCTAAAGAAGCACATAAACGTATCGGGAAGTTGCAGAAGTTGGGAAATGGTTGGTAAAGAAGGTAAAGCGGTTTGCTAAGGAGAAGCAGGAATGGAAACGAGAAAAAGAAGAGCTGAGGAGAGAGTTGGATGCACTCAAAGAACGGTTTAGTGGAGAAATCCCTCAGACTAAAGCTCCACAATCACCTCGGAGATCCCACTCGGTTTCAGTATAAGACATGCATACACCAGCACCTGCCCCAGCAAGACACTCGTCAGCAGAAGGGACTTTGGCACTCAGAAGAAGGCCTCGCAGACAGAGAAACACTGACTCGTCTGCTTCACTCGCCGTACCTGCAGTGAGTCAATCCTAAAGATGCCAGATTTTGATGCCTCGCTTGCACCACTCACCAGAACCAGTGAGCTGTTCCCAGAGATCAGTCAAATGCCCTTCTATGTCCAACCAATTGAGGAGGCACATCTGGTTCAACAAAGACGCATTACTGACTACACTCTAGAGGAAATGAATGCCTCCACCTCACATATATTCGCTTACAAGTGAGGTAACATGTTTTTTCACTCTTCAATGTATATACCATTGCATTTTTAATTGTTTGATTGTTTCATGCATTTGTCTAGTATCTTCTTTCATACTTCTATCCACACTGAGGACAGTGTGATTTAAGTTTGGGGGAGGGTTCTAGAGTACATTTCATAGTAGCACCATGCATACATCTATATTTCATAAATCCCCAAAAAGATTTTTCTTTTAACATTCTTTGATTCATACATTCATGTAAGGCATAGAAAAGCACAAAAAAATCGAGTAATCTGAAAAAAATTGCATAAAAAGAGTGTCATGTAGTTGCATATCATGTAGATTCAGTCTAGTTCGCATTGGGAACTATGATATTTTTGCCTTTTTTGCTACTGTTTTGATGGCTAGAATCACTGCCCTCGTCTTAAGTTGTCTGATGCATTCATTCCCGCCTTAAATTAAAACCGAACTATACTTGGAATTCATAGAATGTATTGCATATTTTGATTGAAAATTTTGTGATTCGATGTTGTCCCTTGCTTAAGTGATAACCGGAATTTGAATTAGCAATTATTTAGTCTTTGCATCACTTTGGAGTTTATGGATTTTACAAAATACTTGGACTATCTTTTCCCTTCATAATTGTTATCTTGTTAGTCCAAGTAGAATCCCACCTTGCTGCATAATTGCCTCATTTCAAACCATGCCATGTTTGTTATGTGAATGTGAGGCCTATTTTCGAATTAACTTAGCATAAAGTGTTAGGTGATAACCGACAAGAGCATGTCTCCATGTAGATTCTGGTCCACAACTTTTGGATCAGATTATGATTAGGTGGCTATGGTTTTGGGCGTAGGTTTTGCTTGTATTTAAGCAGGGAAGTTATGAAAAGATTAAGCAAGGAAAGGAAAAGGTTTAAAAGAAGTTCTAATAAAGGTTTTGGGGAACTAAAAGAATAAGAAAGGTTCTAAGTATGAGAAAGGAAAGAATAATTCTTGTTAAAGAAGAGAAGAGCCTAGTGCTGTAAGTGTTTAAGTTCTAAAACCACTAGAATATCAAGTAATAAGACCCCCTCCTTAGATTGTCGATTGAAAAAGCTTGTGTTTACGATCTTGGTGGCTTGAAAAAGAAGAAGCCTTATGTTGAAAGGGTGGACTATGATCATATTCTGGGTTTAGAATGGCTAAGTTGGATCGTTTAGGTTATGGGTAGATGGATATATGCTCTTGTATGTGATGAGAGAGCATTTCCATACTCAAAATATAATCACTTACCATTTATAATCAAAAAATGCTCAAACTTGTCATTGTAGAGCACTTGAGGTTCGAACCTAAGAGAATCTAGAATCAACGCATTAGGATTATAAGAACTTTGATTTAAGCTATAGCAATCAAAAAAAGGGTTTGAAACTAAAAGACTACTAACAATAGAGCAAGCAAACCAAATCAAGCAAGAAACAAGAACAAAGAAAATGACAAACACAATGAGCAAACACAAAAGCGCAATAAACACTAACAACCTAAACAAGAAACGAAATACTAGCAAGCATTAGGCAAATATAAAGACAATTGATCAATAGAATGGCAATTAAATCAATATGCAAAGGTCTAATTAAGAACCATCCTAGGGCATGAGTCACATATCATCTAGACTAACCCACTCTCATGGCATTAGCCTTTATCTTAGACTATGGACCAAGCTAAACTCTTATTTGCCAATCCAAAGTCTAAGAAGCATTAACAAACAAGCTCATTACGACCACTAATCCCCAAAGCATCATCTCTCGAAGGCTATGGAAGAAAAGCCCACAAAAGAGTCTTTCAGGAATTTCATCGAACACTTCTTGGGCGATGATCTTCCTAGCTTCTATCTTTGAGTGGCCAACTCAAATCTAGCATTAAACACACTCTAATTGAAGAAATCAAGATCTAGCAACCTATGCACAAGATTCAACCATCCAAGCTCATAGATCTACCTAACCTTCAGCCTAACAATCACTACTTTAACATTCCAAATGAAAAGCAAAACCAACAAAATGAAACAAGTAAAAGCAATAACATAATTAGATAGAAGAGGAGAAATGAAATCGAAAACTATGATAAGTGAGTGAAGATGATCCTAAGATCGTCTTCCCTTTTGAGTCTCCAAAAATCATCTTTTTCTCTCAAGAACACAACAAAAACTCTCTAAAAACAAGGCCAAATCAAAAATAAGGTGAATGGAAAATTTTTGGATTGTTTGTTGCTTACAAAAGAAAGGTATATATAGCCTAAAAACTAGGGCAACAAGCCCAAAAAGCCCAAAAAGAAGTGAATTCGGGTTGACCTAAGACAAACCGGGTCAAACCAATCAAAAGGCGCCAAGTGTATAAGTTTTTGGCAGGTTCTCGGGTAAACCGTCGACCTGTTTTGGTCGAGGGATGTGATCCAGAAGCTTAAAAATCGGACAAAGCCTCGGGTTGCGTTGGTCACGGTCAAATGACATATGTTGAGTAAATTGATCGTAACTTTCTAACCGTTTGTCCAAATGCCTTCAAATCACCGCCAAATAAAAGCTGACTCTTAATTTCAGCCAATTATATTCACGGGAAGGTCGCCATATTTAAGTGCTTCAAAAAGAGCCTCGGGTAGGTAAGGTCGCGGCCGGCTTGGCACTTTCTTCTCGGGCCGCGGCCTCGGGTGGTCTGGTCGAGAGATTTCTTTCCATGGGTCATGATCTCGGTCAAAGTCCAGGCGAGGAGGTGTAGTTCGTGGGTCGCAGCCTACGCAGATTGCAGGCCTGGTCGAGAGCTTGTTCCTAAGTTCATTGTCTGCGGCCTATGCAGATCACGGGACTGGTTGAGACTTCTTCGCGGATGACACTCCATTCATGCGATCAGTGCAAGTCGCGGGTCTGGTTGCAGCCAAACCTTGTCCACCTTTTGGGGTGCGGCTTCAATTGGTCTTGGCCGCGCCAAAGCCTCATACTTTGACATTTCTTTACTTCCCTTACTATTCCATGCCTCCAATCCCAGCTTGCTTCATCCCTTAAACTCAAAATCAGTCCTCTTTGATGCAAGCTTCCTTCCTTGAGCTCCAAACTTCATGATTCAAGTTTCCAATCACCTAAAAATACCGAGAAACACAAAAATATGCAAATGCATGACCTAATAACTATAATGCACAAACTAAACACAAAGTAACTCTAAAATGATATGATGTGTAACTAAAAGACTAAAAATGATGCTAAATTGCAATGGAAAATAGGCTAAAAATCATGTACATCAGTATGCACCTATTGGATTATCACCTTTAGCATTATGCCAAAGCTTTTCCTATTTCTGAGTGATCCCTTGATGCATTGATTGACCATATATTGTAGGAGATCATTTATAATCTCTTAAACCTTACCTTGGCCAAATGAACTTCTCATTGATGCTTAGACTTGATCCACGGTTCTGAATTTTAATGAATGTTAAAAGGGACAGCTGATTTGATGCATGAGTAGCCAAGGTTGAATCCATTCGGTTTTGAGATGATCATGGCTAGTGTTTTTTAGTATGGCTGATTGGTTGCATCCTAGAACTTTTGACAAGGACATTATTGTTTAACCTTCGAATCAACATGTTTTGGAACTGAGTTCCCAACATAGCACCTTCTCTTCCTTCTCAGACTTTTGCATTTGCTTGAGGCCAAGCAAGGTCTAAGTTTTGGAGAGTTGATACGTCTGCATTTTAGTCCATTTTAGGTTCATTAATCATTCGGTTTTGCATCCATTTCCTTTGCATTTGTATCATTTTAGAGTCTTTTAGGTCTACATTGCATACTTTGCACTTGCATTGTATTTGAGTGGTTACAGGAACATGTTTGGAGCATTTTGGAGTGTTTTCGGGCTTAACACAAGAGGAAACTTGGATTGGAAGCAAGACTTGGACCAGAAGGAGCTTAAAATTGAAGAACACAACTCACTCACTCAGTCCCCTCGCCAAACCACTGCGAGTGAAGCTGTGTTCGTGTCCAGAAATGTAGACTCGCTGGTTGCACTCGATGACTTGTGCGAGTGAAGTGAAGATGTACCTGACTCGACCAAGATGGAAGTCACTCGCACAAATGCTTCGCCTACACCTGCGAGTGAACCTGTTTCAAGATACCCAGATGCACCACTCGCCTACCTCACTCTCTGTCACCTGCGAGTGGCATATTTTTTTGACTTTTATTTTTCATGCTGACCGCGTTTAGGTTTAATGTAAGGGGGGCTATAAATACCCTTTTAGCCCCCAAAAATAGATATCTTCGTTTTTGCTCTCTTTAGTAACATAAAAACAGCTACTTTTCTCTCTTGCTTTTAAAAACTTCTTTCCTTTAGTGTAAGATCATGGATCATGAATTAAGTTGTTGTTCTTGGTTATTTAATGAAAGTTTGTTAGTTTTTAAGGCTTAATTTATTCATGTCTTCATCTCTATTTTCTAGGTTTATGTTTATTGCAATGATTAGTGATTAGTGAGTAGTCCCATAGGGTTAGTAAGGAAATGGGTTAGACTTAGGTTTGATCATGGTTATCTCTCTTGTTTAGGTTAGTATTGCTTCAGATCTTGCTAGACTATATATGTTTAATGCTTATCTCAACTTGATCACTTGGGATCTGATCCAAAAGCATCAAATGCCCACCAAGTGTTTGTTAAAATACCAGTTTGATTCTAAGCTAGGATTGATGACTCTATCCCAAGATATTGGAGTTTAGAGTAGTTGGTTTGCAGATAATCGATTGTTCTTAATGCCAATCTGTCCCTTAGACCTTACCCTTGACCAAACAAGTTCTAGGAAGATGCATAGCTTGATCCATGGTTTTGTGCTAAATGAATGTTAAAAGGATTGGTTGAAGTCAAGGCATATGTAGGTTGAGGCTGAATTTGGGTTGAATTGTGATTGGCATGGCTAAAGTCTTTAAGTAAGGCTCACTTATCTTGCATCTCAGAACTTTGAACTAGGACATTGATGCATTGCAAGATACCTAGTCGTTTTGTTCTGTTTGGATTTTGTGTTTTACTAATACGGTTACGCGCTCATGATATTATATGATATGAAATCATTTGTTTTCAATGATTGTTTTGTTGGTACCAACACACAACATATTTTTGTACATGAGCATACCATGTTGGTACATGTTATTGGGTTTATAGTCTCACTGAGCGATTTTTTGCTCACATAAGTTATGATTTCCCATGCAGGTAAGTTTCAGGAATTTCTTGGTCAAGTGATACTGACCTTAGTTCGGGGATTTAGAGCGTGATTCGGGTTTATTGAACAATATCTGCAACTGCGAGAGAGAAATTAAAGTCGTTCGTTGTCGTGAAATAGAGAAGACGGTAGGAAAAATTTCCGGCATGCCACATTGATGACATAGGAATGAAAAGAACATGATAAGTTAATTGGATATTTTGATGAAAGAACACAAGGCAAATATATATTTTTTTAGAACTTTTGGACCATTTATTGGGCTTATAAAAAGTAAACTTTTACTAGACCATTTATTTAGTCTTTTTTCATCTCTTTTATAAGTGAATTAAGACTGATTTTCACATTTGAGAAAAAAAATTTCAAGATGTATTTTTTGTCATAAATGTTTTAAAAATTAAAATAGTGTTTTTGCCTCTTTGTTCTTGAGAAAACACTAAAAAACTCCCTCTAACTTTGTATGAAGATTGGTTTTGATCTAATAAGTATTTAAGTTTAATTTCTTTTGCATTCTTCTTATTTTTCTTTGCTCTTTAAGATTAATGTACTTGTTTTATTTTCAAAGTTTGTGTTCTTTGTGACAAAATCTAAGTAGGTTCATTAGAGTGATTGAGGAGATGGGCTAGATCTTTGTAGATCAATGGATTTTATCACTTGTTCAAGCTCTTTCATGTGTAGATCTCTCTAATCTAGGTGTATTTAGTGCTCATTTCATTTCAGCCATTTGAAATATGATCTTTGCATTCCATGCCAATAAGGTGTTCGTGAAAATGCTTGATAGAACCTAGGATTGGAATTTGCTTCTCTAGCCTAAGGGATTAGTTGTCTAGAGTGTTTGTTAGGCTTATTAGACTGTTTCTTCATGTCTTCTTTACTGTGAATCACCATGAGAGTGGGTTAGATTACAGCTTAAGGAGAGAATTAGTCTTCATGAGAATGATTCTGGTTGCTTTTGAGTCTATTGCTTAGAGATCACCTAAATAGGTTGTTGAACAAGTGATTGGTCCCTAACTAAGCTTAGATCGATTATCCCAGCTCCTCATGAACCCATCTTCCTCATTGTTTTTGTTATTTGCTTTGCTGTTGCTGCTTTTATTTACTGCTCTTTCATTTCTCTGCTTGTTATTCCACTGCTTTGTTTTTACTATTCTTACTATCATTATGTTTGCTTCAATTTCTGTTTGTGCTACAAATTCACTGCTTGGCTTGAATTAGAGTAGTATATTGTAATTCTGATTGTTAGCTTCACACCCATTTGGTTCGATAACCCTTTATGCTATAGGGATTTGATAACTCGGTGGAAAAAAACCTTGTTATCACTAGTGTTACCGACTAACTGGTTATTTAATTTGTGGTTGATAACAACTCTATTATGTGACTTTGTAATCAATACATTTGGTTGTACACACTATGTGACTTAGTAATCGCTAAACTGATTTGTATACGATACGTGTAGTGTTATCGAGTAACTTGTTATGTAATTCGTGATCGATACCATCTGTATTATATGACATGTAATCGATACATTTGGTTGTACACACTACGCTTGGTGTTACCCACTAACACGTTTTGTAATCCTTGTTCGATAACATCTCTTGTACCTTCCTAATTGCATTTTTTCCTTTATCTTGTGTTCTCTTATTCGCAGTATGGGCCACAACAAGCTTCCAACTCATATCATTGTTGAAGGTTTGGCTCCCGACGAATGTGTCGCATATTGCTGCAGTATTGGATAAGATTTTAAGAGACACGACATCAGGTCCTGAGACCACCACCTTATCACTCTCCCCATGAGCCTTCACTTTCTCTCGCCAGCTACGTTAAATGAAAATTGTATTGGTTACATCACTCTATATCACCTAAATCTTTTATTAGCGTGCATATCATTAGAACTGTCTTACATTTTTTGTTTAGAATTAGAACCCTCACGCCCACAATGTCTGGTACTTTTTCCGATCTTTCACCCATGCAGGCCATAATTGTGTTTCTACTTGAACTTCTAATGGTTGCATGCAAGCCAACCTCATCAATCTCACTTGTTATGCAAGTCGCTAAATATGCTTGTATACCTTTGAATAGGTCATCAATTGTTTCTACCATTTTTCTTTTTTACTTGCCAATTAATATGTTTTTTGTGTGTAGTTAAATCTATTATTACCCTCTGTGTGTCTTGCAATTCTAAGATGTCACAAGGTTGATTCTAGTATTGTATCCTTTCTTAACTGGTCCAGTTTTTTTAACCGCATGCAAGCTTACGTTATAGCGTCTAAATTAATGTATTCTTACATGGAGTTACGTTCTAACCGCATGCAAGCTTGTGTTATATCGTTGCAATGTTTAACCGAATGCAAGCTTGCATTTTGCCTGCTAAGATGTTCTGTGGTCGTTAAATATATCTTTACCTTTTGTTTACTTTGCCAGCTAACCTGTCTCGTAGTTGCTATCAAATATGAGTCAAATTTTCTATACTTCTTTCCCTACAGTCATGCTTTGTAGCTGCTAAATTTATTTGTAGTGGATATCTAAGTTTGTTGCTTGCTAATTAAATATGTGGATGTTTCCAAATCACATTGATTAGACTTCCGTAATTACCTGCTAACCCGGTGTGTTCCTTGCAGATATAGCGTTACAGACCATGTTGCTATTGAAATCCCCGTGGTAACATATTTTATGTTCCTTGTAACAAAGCACCCTTTATCGCAAATACTATTTTACGGCTTTTCATACCTTCTTAACACTTTTGCAACATAGGACAAGAGTGGAAACTCCCATGGCGCTGGTATCTCTTGAGAGGATGCAACCAGTTCAAATAAAATTTCACCTACAACAGAAGAGGTCTTTCATGCCAGAGACCCTAATATAGCTTTTACATGCTAATATATTTTTTATATGCTAATATAGCTTTTACCAGCTAATATATCTTTTACCGATAACACGTTGTTTAGCAATTCTGCTATGTTACTCATCATCACGTTGTATCACTTACCTAAGAAATACGCCATTAGCCAATGCGATCTCCTTATTTCAGGTAGATATTCAATATTCACCTTGTTCATAACTCTGATCTCAGCAAATAATTTATTAAACTAAAAAGAAAAGTTTTGCGTTATTACATATATAAGTATGCAAAAAAATATGTATCGGTTAACTAAATCTTTTTGAAGTCAACTGATTCGTTTGCATAATCATTAGAAACAAGTTGAAGAACATGCTGCTTAAACTCACCAACAAAGAACACCAAAATACAAACCACACCCAGAAACGAAATCAAAAATGATTTTCTAGCTAATAAGTTCACAAAATTGTTTATAATCAAAATTAAAATCTAAAATAGTTAGATTTAAGAAGTGAAAAAAGCAAAACGTTTAATGATTTTGGCTAACGCAAAATGATTATAACTCAGAAACTTCAAATTTGAAAATCTAAAAACAAAATTTTAGCCTTTCACGACAAAAAACTAGAAACTCATCATCTAAGATTGAGTCATAAAAAAAAATTTGTCAAATCATAATCCCAATATTGAATTTGAGAATCAATCAAAGCCCATATAACAATCCCTTGAAATTGACATGTAATCAAACGAGATATAATATCTGAGATTGTGGAAATCGTCCACTCCCAACAATGACGAATCTCTCTAATGAATATACTTCTAATGATCAAAGAATCAATAGAAAATGTTAAATCTTCAATAATTATCCAGTTGGGAATCAGCTAATATGGAGCCTAATAAAAATTGATTGGAGCTGAGATAGCGTTGATGATCTCCAATCACACCCACTAGTCTCCACCACCAAAGAATATTATTAAACTCCTTCAATGAAACAAACAAATTTGTATTGTGCTTGTATTGTGCTTGTACCACCTTCCTCGAACAGATTCGAGATCAAATTTATTGATATCAGATAAGAGATTAAAAGTGAAACAGAATAAGAGATGAAGAATGATGGAAGAATAAATTAGATGATGACGATAGTGTCAGAAAAGAAAACTGGAAAGAAAAATAATTTTTTCATATTCTACATAAATGTGTTTATTTGGGGCAGAATGGTCTCAATTTTATGAACATAGGAGCTAGGATAGTAGCTTTAGTCTAAAACTAATTTAGAAAACATTTTATGATATCCATTATAATTTCTCTTGTTATAATCATCAAAAAACTTTATATAAGAATACGACCAAACTCTCTAATATTGCGAATAAACATATCATTTGTTCTTGAATTTAAATAACGAGGAATATAAAACATAGCTGACAAGATTCCAGAATCTTATAAAACCTTCCAAATATGGAGAAAAATCAATTTTATTTTCTGGACTCATTACCATATGCAAAACTTAAATTTTATATGTCCCAAACGCCATCTGTATATAGTTTTTGTTTCTAGAAACTAAAAAACCCAACCCATATCAAACCATATGAAATGGATTAAGAAAAATGTCAATTTACCTATAATTATCGAAAATAGTTGATTTAACCTTAAAATTTGGATGTGGTTGATTAAATCTTTAATTTTTTGTTGATTTTTGAAAAAAATTTCAACTCTGCGTTGATCCGGCCAATTGAATTTTTTGGTAATCCCAAATTGAAAATGTGTCTGAAATCGAAAGCCAAATTGGTTTTTAGAAGTTGGATTCCCTTCTTATCTTTGTTTTGAATAACTGTAAACTTGATTTTCTCTTTTCTTTCAAGAATGATATATAAAAGTATCAAATACAACATTTCAAACCAAAGAATTTGAGCTCGTTATTGGAAAAAAAATTCAAACTTAAAGTTCTAAGAAGTGAATCGAACTTCCAAAAACCAATTTGGCTTCCGATTTCATAGACAATTTCAATTTGGGATTATCAGAAAGCTCAATTGGCCAAGTCAACGCAGAGTTGAGAGTTTTTTCGAAAATCAACAAATAATTAAAGATTTAATCAATCATATCCAAATTTTAAGGTTAAATCAACTATTTTCGATAATTACAATGTCAAATTGACATTTTAACGTCGCCAATAAACCCTAAATCCTAAGCTTGATTTATGAACTCTAAACTTGATTTTCTATTTTCTTTCAAGAATGATACATAAAAGTATCAAATACAACATTTCAAACCAAAAAATTTGAGCGTATTATTAGAAGAAAAAAATTCAAACTTGAAGTTCCGAAAACAAATTTGGCTTTCGATTTCAGAGACAATTTCTATTTAGATTATCGAATGGTTCAATTGGACAAATCAACACAAAGTTTGAGAGAATCAACAAATAATTAAAGATTTAATTAATCAGTTCAAAATAATTACAAAGTTAAATTGACGTGGATTACTTTGTCAAAGCAATGGACCCATATTTGCTAATTAAGGCCGATGTGGCTTCAGCATTAGTGAAATTATACGACGCCGTTGTTCCTCGGTGATTATATATAAAACCTGGTTCTAGGCCGAAGCCCAAAACGACCCATGATCAATAAATCAACGGCTCAGATCACCCTGCTCCTTTCTTATTTTCTGTATGCACGATCACACGTGATTACGGAATCAAACGTCAGAAACGAAACACTATTTGCTGAGGCGACGGCCGGAATTGGAAATCGGAAATGGAAGTCGAAGAAGGCATGGAGTCTGCAGCGGCGGAGCTTGAGAGACTCCAAATTGAAATCCTCCGTAGAATTTCAATTCTCGAGAGCTCTGTTCTTCCGCAGGGTTCCTCTCCTCCGTCGCCTTCTCTACCGGCTGATGAAAGCGAAACGGTGGGTCGCCTCTGCACCATACTCCGATCCGGTGGCGTCAACGAATTCTCCTTCAAGAGAGTTTCTCCTGATTACTACGACTGGCCTCTCGAAACCCGTCGCGACGTTCTCGGTGCTTCCTCAATCGACCATCTCTGCAAGAGCATTGTTCTGGTACTTCAATTCTATCAAGTGGAACTTCTTCTACAATTCGAATGAAGTTTAGAGGTCATGGAACAATATTGAAATTTCTCCTTACTTGAACATATGTCAAACTTCACAATCGACTTGAGGATCAGTATTTTAACGTGACCAATCTCGCAGCTCGTGTTTGTTTCCTCACTAAATGTTTTTATTGACACAGGTTAATACTAAAGCTTCATCAGATATTTTGAATTGCAGTGATCGCAACAACTCAAAATACTATGTGGTTGTGGTTCAGGTGATGACCCTCATGGTTCCTGCAGAATAGCATTCACCTTTATTTAATTCCTCTTAATTGTATACACCTGACTAAGTTTCTTTGGCAGTATACTGCCAGATTCAACGCCGAAGCAGTTAAGAACTTTCTTTATTCACTAAACCAGGAAAAGATTCCAAAGAAAAGATTTAATCGTTAGTGCTTCTTCTTTCTATTATTTCTCAGCTATCTATTCAGATATTGAAGTTTATATGTTACTTCTATCTGCTGAGGCTTATGCTAATCCCTTTGTAGTGAGACTTGCACCTGAGGAGACATCAATTAAATTGACAGGGTTTGAGCACAATGCGGTAAGCTGTATAGGTATGAAGACAGACATACCGGTAAGTATTGTTTCCAAACTGTTATTGCCGTGCCAAAGTCCAGAGCTGATTAACTTTTCTGCATCCTGCAGTATTTGTCATGTTCTAGTAATCGTCCTTTGGTGTTAGCTCATTTCTGCTTCAATAGTCTCTGCTCTATTAATTACATACTAGACATGTGTTAGACATTGGAGTAGTTTGAGAGGAACCTCTACCCACTTGTGTTTTCTTCTCCTAGACAAAACAGTTACGTGCTGTTTCTTGTGTACAGAATTAGTTACAGAGAGTTTTCCCTTTCATACACATGTGCTTGCCAAGCGTTTTACGGACATCACAGTCTATTGTTCTGTCCTAATTGTCAGAGAGGCCCGGAAGGTTTCAATTTGCCAATGGGTTACACAGCTAGTTTTTGTTTGCGTGTTTCTCTAAGTATGTACAGGGTGTGGTGCATTTGAACACAATTTGCTTTTGATACGAATCCAAAGTGAGAGTTTTCTTGTGAGCCAGCTGCTGATTGTCCATTCTTTGTCTTTTGTATTTATAGTAAAAAATTAGAACCTCCTTTTTTCAGTTCAATACCTTCTTTGCACCACCAGAACCAGAGTTAGTAATGGATGTCAGGCAGAGAGACTTAAATGGCGTTGTTTTTGGTCTGTGTATATATAGTCTTAGGCACATACCCTACTGCATTGATGTGTTCATCTTCCTTTCCTTATCCAGAAGTGGCCCACTTCAGACAACACACTATATGTGCTACAGTGACACATCGGTCTTTCAAAATCATGTTTAGACCTCAGCATTTAGTATTAACGGGTTTTCCCATTTAGCTAGATTTTTGGATACCAACACACTATTCTTGCTTAAAAATGAAATGTGTTTTCCAATATATTCATAGTACTGACGAGTTGTAATGGGAGGCTTTGGGAAATGTCAGGTGATATTGGATGAGGCCATAACCAAACTTAGACCAGAATTCTTTTGGTTGGGCGGTGGAGAGATTGATCTGAAGCTTGGCATCAGAACATCTGAGTTTCTTGAATTTGTGAAACCATTCATCGTGCCTTGCAGCTGAAGCTGGAATTTCTTAGAACACTATTATTTCTCTGGGAGCTATATGATCCAGAAGAATTCCTTTGAATTTGATCAAATGTTATTAAGATCTCAGCTTTAATGAGGATTTGTGTCTCACGCACAAACACACTTTTGTATTCTTTAATGATGTTATGGTTACGTCTTACATGGAATTATATCGGCGTCAAAGAACTCTAAAGCATGTTTGTTGTAAACAAAGAGGAATAATAAACAAAAAAGTTGGTCATGAATATATTATATCGAATAGCACAGAGACTCATTACAAGTTTACAATATGCATATAACAGTGTGATATATATATAGAAGAGGTGTATCGATCAGGTAATTTTAAGCCTTCTCGTTGTGGATAGGAGGCTTACGATGAGGTTGAGGATAGTCCATGACCACTACTTCATCCCCAGTCTCTACTCCACGCAGTACCCTCCTTGCTTCACCATTGACGACGTCTTGTACCAAAGAAGACGTCTTGTGATGATGATGCTTATGAGACCCTAGACGACGAGCAGCGGCACATCCAACATTGGAAGACAATAGCAGAAGAATGAAACAGAATACCATTGCGAGTCCAGTCCTCACATAACAAGACATGACTTCTCTTTTTCTTCAGATACTTGTATGTATGTTGCGTCTGTATATTTTAGAGATGAGAGCAGAACAAAAAATATAGTTTGAAATGTGTAAATTGGTGTAAGAGAAGAGAAGAAGAAAGGAGTATTTGTAGGGAGAAGAGAGAATAGAGAGAAGTAAAGAGAGTAAGACAAATATTAAATGCAGGTGGGGGTTTCCTTCAATACCATAACATGCTCTTGTTCCTCTCTCTTTTTAAAATCTTCTCTCTTGTCTATTTTTCAAATATATTTTCCATTCATTCTTGCATTTACATATTTTTTATCGTTATGTAAATGGAATCGGCTAAACCTTTTGTCAACTTGAGGGTCTTCGTGGGAACATCTCATGCATTCTCAATTTTCTTCTTTCTTTTGCTATTTGCTAACCATTATTCTTCGATTCTGATCGAAACAGTTGACGTATTTGTTACTCTCCTAAGTCCTAATCCATCACCTTCTGATCATGACACTGTTAGACATACATGATATGTCTTTTGACTAAAACACTGTTTAGTTATGAAGTTTCACATTCAACTTTCACTTTAATGGTCGAAATTTAAACAACACAACCGCGTCTCTCTCATGTTCCACGTGCCTGGTTCGTTGAATGAGAATCTTTGAAGATCATAAAATATTTCGAGATTGCTAAAACTGTGAACAAATGAAAATGACGAAACAAAAATCAATATTGAAAAAGTGTAAAATAAGAACAAGGCAGCATGGTCGACCGTCTCTCCGTCGACGACAATGTGGGACCTTTCGTACATCACCGGCCACTACTCGACCGGTAAAGATCGTGTCCGCCACGTGGCACAGTCCCTTTTACTTGAGAGTTGGGCCATATAGCCTCTCTACTCATACAGGCCTTGCATTTGCAACTGTCTCATGGCCCATGTGTCTTCACGACATGTGTTGTCGGCTAATATATTTGGAAGACACAACAAAGTCGAGGGAAGGTATAATGGATGTAATCATAAAGAGTAGGTTTCTAAATCATTAATAAAAGAGATCATAGATATTAAAGCATAATATATACATTATTATTATATGTTTTCTGTACACATTAACCGACCAAAGATCCTTAAAAAAGAGATACATAGGCTTCTTGCTTAGTAATTAATAAGAAGATGAATTATTTTAGCGAATAGACAGAGAGGTAAACTGAAATATAATATCCAGCAAGAGTTCTTTATGGAGATCCAAATCCAAATGTGTTTTCTCCGCTGTAGGTGACATAGAGGAATCCATCATCATCCTTTTTCTCTTCGTACACAGAAGACATGAGTGCACCTGCAATGTTATCAGAGGAGATCAGCCAATTTTCAACCAAGTGTATTATCACTGGGAATTACAAGAAAGTGGATGACTTTTTATGCTCTTGTTGCTTGTTGAATATACAGGGGATCTACCTGTTGGAGGAAGAACATTGTCCACAAATATAAAGATAGCCTTTTCTGCACTCAGTTTGATTCTTTTGCGAATGACATACACAAATTGCCCCACAGTCAGATCGGCTGGGACTAGGTATCTGCAAATTTAAAATCCAGAAAAAGGTTAGTCATCAATCACAAGTCAGGTCCGAATGAAAAGGATACTGATCACATTAATATGCTTACTTTTTCTTGTCGATTGTTGGTATGTCACTCTTCTCAGCCTTCTCAACAATAACCTGGATCCCACAAAAATATAATTGTGGCAATCATCACTCAAGTGTCATTTTTACATATGGAAACAGAAAGCACTTAGACATTTAGTCGTTAAGTGTGACCAAGCAATACTTAATAAAAATCAAGCTTCAGAATTACATTCAAAAAACAAATAAACAAATTCAAACTACCACTACACTTCAAAAACTCCATGCAATAATTTGATAGTGTCAAACATGTAGGTAATCAGACAAGAGTAACTTGACATCCAAGTGTTAGTTGAGTGTCCAATTTAAGCCAAATGATACTTACAAAACCATAGGCAAAGAGACGATCAAGTTCATAATCATCCCGAAATAAAGAAACAATTGTGAAAGGACAGAGCCACACAAGGGCAACCTTATAGCTAGGCCATAGGCCACAATAACAACTAAAGCTGCATAAACTTAGTGAAACACAAAGCATTGATCTAAGCATGAAAAAGGAAACAGCATGCCAATAACAGAAGACTTTGATAATTGTAACGGGCAACATCTAAGAGAGACACTGAGCTCTCACCGGAATTCTATCTGGATATTTTTCTCTAATCCGAGCAGCCTCTGCCCTTCTCTTCTCTGAAAGTTCAGAAAAAAGATCATTAAATTAAAGCAAGGTATTGAATTTTTGAGGATCAAGAACCAAAACAAGAACAAATTTCGGTTCCAAACCAAGCTCATGCTCTTGCTTGAAAGTGCTTTTTGCCATTCCTTACACGCCTGCAGATACATAAGAAAGCGGTGGCAACAATCACACAACCATCAAAACAAATTTACCACTCAAATCGTATAATCCAATCTCGCAAATCAAACTCAGATAATCCGAATCCCCACATAAGCATCATATCGAAATAGTACTAAACGACAGATTTTCATCTATCTATCAGCCCCTCATGGCAGAATTTACAGAATTCGGTGACTTATATTTTAAATCCCAACAAAATACACGAAATCCAGAAAGCTTTGTCTCAGACATATAAACTATCGGAAAGCTAAATAAACTAACCTAGATCGATTGATCAACTTAGAAACCTAACTTTTAAGTAACCAAAACGAAGAGCGAGATCGCAATAGGATACAAAGAGGATAATACCAATGATCAAACCTGTAGAAAAAAGAAGAAGAAGCCTTTCTGCGATCAATCACTTTCCCAAAGCTCAATGCTATCGTTGAAGATAACAACACAAATTAACAAAAGAATATCAAAGAAAAAGCAATTAAGCAACCTACAAAATTCTAGGAAGCATTTAAAAATTATGTGATAAGGCAAAATAAAAACGATTGTATACAGTTGGTGCATGGTAAATCTAAACTAATTAGCTGACGTGGTATCGGTTACTCTGAAAGAGCGAGAATCTGACGGTATATATTAGCTGATTATGGGGCGGAAATCACAACCGTCCATCTTACCGACGGTGTACGAGAGAGCTGTGCACCTAAACTTACCTCCTTAAAAGGATAAAGAAGAACCGGATATGCCGGGATCACGTTTCTACAAAGGATAAGACATATTTACCCCTAGAAACTGTGGGTTTGATGTAGTATAAAGAAGGGTAATAATTGGAAGCTGAGCGAGTCGCTTTTTAAGACTTGGCCTCTTTTAACAAGTTTTTTGGGCCCAGTCTTAGCCTCTTTTAACGAAATTTAAGGGTACACTTATGGGCCTTGCAAATAAACAGATATACATATAGGGTTTGTTAAAGTTAGTAATTAACTTGTAAAATTCAACTATCATAAAATTTTGATGATATATTTTAAACAATTATAAAAAAAATATAATCATAAATACATCACAAAATATCTTATTATATAAAGAAATATTTCTTAAAGTTAGTAATTAACATAATTCTTCTACATGTCAAATCCAACGATCATAAAATTTTCGATGATATATTTAAAACAATTTAAAAAAAAGATAATCATAACTATATCACAAAATATTTAAATCTATTTGAAATAATATTATATGAAATAATTGAATCTTATTATATAGAAAATGGCTTCTCAAAGTTAGTATTTAACAAGATTCTTCCACGTGTCAAATTCAATGATCAATAAATTTTTGAGTGATATATTTAGAAAAAATAATAATAATCATAACTATGAGACAAAATATATCTATTTGAAATCATATTATATGAAGGAACCGGATCTTAACATAGAAAGAAATAATAAATAATTAACTATATCATAATTTCTTAATATTCTAAAAAGAAAACATAATTCAATAAAATAATTACAAATATCTTACTTATAAAATAAATATTATATATAGATAATTATCTATATAGAGATTAGTCAGCACTCAACATGTAATATCTTATTATATAAAATAAGGTTTCTCAACGCAACAAAAACTGGTACAGAATGGACTTACCTTTGCTTCTGAGAAGAAAGGCCACTACCCCCGGGCTTTCTTCTGACCGTGAATAGCCGGCCAATCAATTTTGTTCCACTTAACCCCTATTTCATTGCCTCCTATTGCTCATTTTCTGGAGCTATTTCCTCCCACATATTTATTTAGTTGCCTGAGTTTGGGTTGAAACTTCTACTTTGCTCTCCTGGCTTTTTGGATGTGAGGGTTAGCTTAAAAAGAACCGCTCATAGCATGATAGAAGTGTCCGATTATAGCCCGACCGGATTGGATCCGTTCGAAACAGGTTAGCCTACTATAAGGATTGGATTTTGTCCCAACCTAACTACATGGTAGTGGTCTCGGGAGCGTCAAATAGGATCTTAGACACCGGGGACCGGCTTCGCAGGATCGCCTTAAAGGACCGAATCAATCGACCTGTTTGCCAAGCAGAGTTTCGAGTAACAAGTTAATAGGATTCTTCTACGTGTCAAATTTAACGATCATACAAATTTTGATGATATATTAAAAAAAATTAAAAATAAATCTTATTATATAAAAAAGGGTTTCTTGCATATTAGAAAAGAGTATTTGCTTTATGATTCAAAAAACGAAGATATAATAAAGACCACAATCTTAAAATAAACTTTTCAAACGTAAAAAAACGCGTGCATCGTATGGGTCTTTATCTAGTCAATAATATAAAGTTATATTTCAAAATTAATAAACCAACACAGCGGAAATATTAATTTTGCACAACTCGATTTTTTGCACATCTTGAATATAGCAGTATTCAAGGCCCATAAGCATTTTATGTTGAGCCCAAACAGAATAGCAAAGACTTTGCACAACTCGATTTTTTTTATAGGTCAAATATTATATTTCCAATCGAGATCGAATTTCAACCTGTAAGTCTGAAACTTCAACGGGAGAGGGAAGGAAGAAGAAGGTCGATGGGGATAATGAAGAGCTGCTTCGTGTTCATGATGGGAACTGCTTATGGCGTATACGTTGCGCAGAATTACAACGTTCCTGATATTAAGAAGCTCACCAACACTGGTCTCGTCATCGCCAAGCACATTGAAGAGAATTATCGCAAACCCAAGAAGGACGATGTTAATTAATTGATCGTGTTTGCCTAATTAACCAGTTTTGATCTGGAATTTGTAGCGTATAATCGGTCACGGTAGTTGATTAGGGTTTATTGGTTTGGTTTTCACGATGGATTGCTATTGGACAGATGAGAAAATTGGGGATTATTTAGGGTTTAATTATTATTTTTTACTGTTACAAAACCTGCGGATCATGAAGTTAATGGCTTCCTTAATACACATTGTTCAGTGATGAAACTGTATGTATTCTGCTAAATTTTCGTCAATTTCAAGGTTCACTGTTATGATTTCAATCTCATTAATTATTCTTTTTATCTCAAGGCTCTGTTTCTGTAGCTGGAAACCAGACACATGTCTCGAAGGTGGACGAAAGGACTAAAAAACATACATCTTGATCAATAATAATGTCTCTGATCAAGCAAATTATTTTGCCTTTCACGCATAAAACCACTTTTAGCTACCAATATTGATCTGGAATCACTGTACGGCAGATTTATTGGGCCTACAATTGTCAATAATGGGTTTAAAAGGCCTTGTCAACAATCTACGAATATCTCGCCACTTTCCTTCTGATCGAGTTCCTTTCGATTCTGATTCTTATGAACCCCCTCTGAGGATTCATCTATCTTTTCATCGAATTTATTTTCATCATCAGAAGATAAAACATCTCTGTGGAAAACCCTAATATTGTTTCGCAGAAGAGTTTCAGAATTTTCGAATTCGGCAAATTGGGAGCTTGTTGATTATCAATCATCCATGGGAGGTCACGGTGGTTTGAATATTCTTCCCCAGAAGCGATGGAACGTTTACAATTTCGACAATCGAGAGAAAGTCCGAAAGGACGAAGAAGCTGCCGCTAGAGAAGAACAGATTAAGCGAGAGGAAGCTAGGAAGCGAGATGCCGAATCTCGTCTTGAGGTGCTTCGTAACGTCCGTGGCTTAGCGCCTCTCAAACGAGCTACTCCGGAGGCAGAAAAAGGTAAGGATGAGGCGGTCGTCGCTGCTGCTGTTACCGCCCCTGTGAAGAGTGTTGAACCGGAGGAACCTAAGACGGGTCACATAAATCTATTCGAAGGGATTAAGATATTTGATCCGATCGAGATCCCCAAGAACAACGATAAGCCTGGGGACGAGGATGATCACAGAAGAAAAAAGATGAGGAAAGAAGCGGCTGCAACAGCAAGAGCTTCTGCCAAAGATGCTGCAGCGAGAGCGGGAGATCCAGATGAGGAGAAGTATAGATTAGGTTATGGGGTTGCTGGTAAGGGAGTGAAACGTCCTTGGTACCTTGAGAAACGTAACAATGAAGGTGATGATAGTGTTCGGGGTGAGGATGATGGTGGATATAAAGGTGATGAAGCTAAGAAGATGAAGAGTGGGAAGAAGAGCTTAAAGGAGCTGAGAGAAGAGCGTTTGAAGAGGGAGAGGGTTGAGAAGGAAAGAGAGAGAGCCCTTTTCATGAAACAGAGCCACAGAGATGGTGGATTTTCACGAAGGTAAATAGGCTTTGATTACATTGATGGTTGTTTCACACTTCATGATTAAAGTATACTTAATTCGCAGAGTATTGGTGCACTTAGTATCTCTAATCGTTTCTCCATTCCAATCCCTACTAGTGTTGCTGACTTGCGTATTGCATTGTGCTACTTGATGCTTCTACTTATTTGTGTTAATAGAATCATGGTAGATAATTTAGAATGTGATAGATAATATGCTGGCATCAATAGCTTACAAGTTTCTAGATTTTAGTATATTCTGAAGTTTAGGAAAAGATGGTTGTTCGTTAGTTTGATGGAAGCATTTTAACCCTGAAGTTAGAAACCGATTACACACAAGCAGGGATTGGAATGGAGCAACAATTAGAGATATTTTGTTTCAGCATTGTGTTGGAGAACTAGAACTGTTTTGATGGCTGAAAAATCCATTGGTATAGATATGTGTGTATAGATGTTTCAACAGATCGAAAATTGGAAAGGTAATCTTTATTGCTTCCTGCTTAAAAATTAAAAGAACACAATATTTGAGCCTTGCTATTGCAGAGTACTTCGCTTGTGCTGATAGAATCATGGTAATAGTTAAGATTGCACTTTGCAAACATCATAGGCTGTTGTCCTCTCTTAAATTTCACAGAGGCCCGGAAGGTTTCAATAACTAATGGTTTACACTGCTTGTCTTTCCTTGCTTGGTTCTCTAAGCATGTACAGGGTACGTGGTAGATTTTAAATACTTTTTGCATTTGATATGGTCCCAAAGTTAAAGAGTTTTCTTGTATCCAGTTGCTGTCTGTCTACTAATTATTCTAGGTATCTCCCGCACTACCAGTCTTACCAATACCAGATTTAGTAACGATTGTGTGGCAGAGACACTTGAATGGCCTTAATATTTTTTGGTTTATACATATAAACTTTGGCTCGTGACAACTTTAGACAAAACACACTATTTGTGCCACTGACATCAGTATTAAGAGACTACCCTCAAGCTAGGGAAGTGTTATGGTAGCTAAATTCCCGTTGGTTCCAACTTGAATAGGGACACCAGTCTGTTATTATTAATAGAAGAGTATGAATATTATTGCTAACATTATTTTTTGAAATTCCTGCAGGCGGTGATTAACACAAGGATGACAAAAAAAAAGCTGAAAGGAAACTTATTCCAGAGATTCGAAGATAGTCTCACATTTTAAAGACCTCTTGTCATCTCTCGATGTGTGTGTAGATAGATATGTTTCAACAGATAGAAGAGTAAAAAAGATGTGCAGTGTTTGTTGGTGAAATCCTTTATTATTGCTTACTGCCCAAAGAGTTGTGTCCCCTTCAAATTTGTATTCTACTGGCAAAAGTTTTGTTAAAAACATCGCAAGACTTGGACCAAAACAGAAAAAGAAAAAAAATCTGGAAAATTAACAATTGAGAAATACTCATATATCCAAAGTAGTGATAAAAGCATAAAGCGAGATAATCCTGGAAATGACGATATTGTCCCGGAAAAGGGTACTAGTAAAGATAGACGAGCACAAAGACAATTTCATGATGAAATGATCGATCAGACGGGAGGGATGGTGAGACGAATCACACCGTTATTGGCGATGGTCTTGATCTTACGGATGCGAAGAGTGAGAACACTGGTCAACCTAGCGACGTCACCAGCGTAGAAACGGCCACCTGAGTCATGGCTAAGGGCAGGAGCTTCACCACTCACATGCACCATCCCATTATTGACGGAAACCGTGAACTTGTCTTTGGGAACGCCTGGCATGTCCACACGCACATATAGACTACCGTTTTGGAGCTGCTTTGACTCATACGCAAATTTAGGTCCTTTATTCACCAATGGGCGTGGCTTCAATAACCTACCAGAATACTCCGCATCTGCTCCACACACATATATATATACATACAACAACAACAACAACGACATTCCAATACAATTAATGTATGATGATAGACTTTATATAACATATACTAATGATAATTATACATAAGCTTGCAGAAGAATGAAGGAGAAATATAAATACCAGTGGGATTTGTAGAACCCATAGTCGCTGAAAACAAAAAGTAAATCAGAAAGTTTAGATCACAGTTAACAACCGAATCATAAATATAAACAGAAAAAGGAAACAAGGGTAATTACAGATGCAGGAAGGAGGAGTGATGTTGGTCTTGGAGAGGTGAATCCTGAGAACACCATCATCAGACATGAGATAGGTGAAGTCGGAGATCTCACAACATTCGCAGAAGATTCCGACGTATTTACCATAGCTCCGTTCAGATGAGTCGTGTTTGTGCTCCTTTGGTGCGTCGCCGGAGATGTTTACAGCTTTCTTAGACTCGTCAAGCAAAACCCTCACAGATTCTTTTGGAAGGCCGGGTAAATCTAACCGAATGAAAATGGCTTCATTCTCAAGCCTCTTGTACTCGATGAATCCTTTTGGTCCACTTTGCAGAAACTGGTTGTTGGTTGCGTAAAACCCCTCTGATCATCACAATCAACACCAAATTAAGGTAAAAACTATACATAAAAGAGCAAATGTAACAATGTATGTAAGATTTGAGGTTGGTTTAGAAGATATCATACCTCGAGAATAAAGAGACACAAGAGGGACGACCATGATTCAACGTCGCTGAATGAGAATTCTAGCTAGCTACTTAGAGATTAGGGTTTCTTCTGATTTATAGAACTCTCTCTCTCTCTCACTCTCTTTGGGATCTTTATGGGAGTGACTGCGATGAGGAAGGTAGAGGACGGAGTTGTCAGTTATAACGACAAAATAACAAGACGCTACAAAGCGACTCTTTTACCCATTCTGTGAAAATCCACCAATATTATTAGCCACGTGTCGTCTTCTTTTTGTGAAACAATTTACGTTCCCTTATTAGTTAAAAGTAAAAAGGCATTCATCGACACAATTACTAGTTTAACTAGGTATCGAACCACACGATATCGCGCAGGAGCGCTTAAAACACTTTCAAATGTTTATTACACAATATTAACTACTTTTTTGACAAGTTTTTATTTAAAATTAATAAAATATACTAAAAATATTGTCAATAACAAAAGTTATAAGTTAAAAAATTAATTTTTTTTCCTTAAAGGTTGAAAGAAAATTAACAATTTTTATAGTTATGAAAAATGATACAAACCACCAAATAAACACATACAAGTTAAACGATAACGATAATTTGATTACGAAAGTAAAATTAATCACTTTAATATTTTTTAACAATTTAAATTTTGTTCGGTCACACTTATATAATGGTTAAAAAAATTATAAAAATTATTTTTGATTGGAAAAATTCATATTGCAATAAAAAAAACTTTTTGTAGATATTTGTAGAGAAAAGGTTTTAATTTGACGAAATAGGTTTTTTTTCAAATTTAATGAAATGAATCTAAGATATTTTTGTATGGTTAGAATTGTTTATAACCAATAAAATAAATTTTGTTTTATTTATTAAAAGAAGAAATCTACTATAAAATTATTGTTTAAAAAGAAGAAAAAGATGATTGGTTGAGCATTTCACTACATTAAAACTTTCACACACTATTTTCCTCCATATTCTGTTAGATTGTTATAGTTAACCATTTATATGATAATAATGCTTCCACTTCTTTCAGGGTTTTTTCAATATCATGGATTAACCATATATGCAATAGCTACTTAGTTATATTTCAACACTTATTGCATCTGACATATCATAATGTAACTTTGTAATTGAATCTCCTATGCCAAGCTCTTCTGAAACCCCATATGCAATATGGGTTTTTTGGGCCGAGATATAGTTTAAGAATTCTGTCATGAAGTTTTGCAGCTATGTTTAGAATTCCAGACCTAAGATCACTATATTCTTTGAATGAAATTGAATATATGAACTCAATGTTTTTGTAAAATATTTTCAAATGGAGGTCAATCCTTTAGTTTCAGTATTTCTAGCCAAAAGTTATTGTATTGTCTTCCTTGACTATACTCTTCGAAGAAACATTGTGTTTTGATATCCACCTAAAATTAAAGAAAAAAAACACTTTAGATTTAAAACATAAAAAAAATTGAAAAAAAAAATTGACTTTTGCCTCACAATCAGGTAAACAATCCTATAGCAATGACTTTGAGGTAGATGGTGAATCTTTATTGTTGAATAAGGCTTGCCAAATCACCATAATCTACCAACTTATTCCAATAGTTTTGAAATGATGGATTTTATAAAATGGTATAAGGATTACCCAAAAAAACACAATTATGAAATCTTTAAAACCAGTTACAAAAAAGTAGAAATAGTAATAGTTTCTTTTTTTCCCTTTAATGGTAGTGTTAGTAAATGATAGTTCAATAAATAAAGTTTTTTTATGTCAGAAAAAATAGTATTAAATGGTTTTTTTGTCAATATTGGATCGATAAGGCCCGATCCATATCCTAAAACCCACCCCTAAAATCCTTTTTTAAAGCTACCATAATGTAGCGGATAGGAATCGAACCCTGGTGCCAAGTTATTAGTTGGATTATCCTAACCACCAGATTGAGAGCAACTCGGCAAATAGTACTAAATAGTTAAAATAATAATTTAGGTTATTCAACAACAATATAATAAAAGATAAAAAAATACAAAAGGGAAGTTACAATTTAACCCAAAAAAAAAGGAAGTTACAATGAAAAGACACAATAATAGTAAACATCTTTCCATACATGTATAGTTACAATAAAAAAAACACAACCTTAAAAAATATATTTTCGAATGTAATGTGCACAAATGAGAAGTTGTAACTTTAAAATTAAACTAACTAAATAAAAGATAAATATTTATAGGGAAATTATTAAAAATGACTCAATGAATCATTTTGAATACAAAAATAGATCCCATTTAATTTTATCTCCAAAATTAACCCACACGAGTAGTGAAATTATTGTTTTACCTTTAATGACCAAACAAAATATATGAACACAAAATTACCTTTATACCCATCGTAGAGTTTGAAGACTTCTCGTGAAGTCTGCTCACCGAGACTTCACCCGAAGTCTCGTCCTTAATTATATATATATATATATAATTAAAATTAAAATAGTAATCATTGTTATATGCTTATAATTTTGATTACAAAATATAATAAACATATATCAAGTATTAAAATAAAAATTCGATAAAAAATGGTCAAATAAGATCAACAAGATCAAACCACAAAGTTCATAAACAAACTATATCATGGTTTAGGGTTTGATAAACATGTGGTATGTTGTAGATCTTTTATTTGGAATGTAGGAATAAAATAAAAGAGTTAAATTTTGCATATAATAAGAAATTATAAATTGTGCATTTATGATCAAACCACAAAGCTTATAAACAAACTATGTATTCAAGAGTGAAATAGTTTAGGGTTTTATGGTAATAGTATATTGTAATCATGTGGGATTTGCAAAGGTGATTAGATTGTGTATATATTCAAGAGTGTAAGATTGTGCATACATTCAAAAGATTAAAATTAAAATATTATAATAAATGGAGTTAAAATTTACGGTTTAGGGTTAGGATTTAAGTTTTAAGGTTTAGGGTTTAGGATTTCGTTGAGACTTCAACCGAAGTCTCCGATAAGAGGAGAATTCACCCGAAGTCTCCCGTATAAGAAACTTCACCCAAAGTCTCCTGTGTAAGGATACTTCACGTGAAATCTCTTGTATGAGAATACTTCCTGAAGTCTACTGTAGTAGAAGACTTCACGTAAAGTCTCCTCCTCCGAAAATTAAATTGGGTTGTGCTAAACCAAAATTAACCAACAATTGAACCAAAAATTAATCTACATATAAATACAAATTTTGGAAGAAGCAAAAAAACTCTAGCCACTTTTTATCTCTTCTTCTTCTTCTTCTTCACGTGAAATTTTGATTTTTTTTTTGTGCTTTCTAGTTAAATTTTTTTTTTTGAAATGAGATCTTGTGAAAATTTTGATTTTTTACTATATTTAGTTAAAGATTACATTTTGAATGAATATGATGTAAAATATAAGATTTTATTTTGAATTTTTCTTGTGAAAGATCTATTTTTAAAAAAAAATTCTTGTGATAGATCTTTTTTTTTGAAGTTTTCTTGTGAAAGATTTTTTTATACAAGTTTTCTTGTGAAAGATTGATTTTTTTTAAATTTTTCTTGTGAAAGGTTTCATTTGAAATGATAGTTGTGAGCAAATTTAATTTTTTTTTTGTGTTTTCTAGTTAAAGATTTATTTTTGAAATGAGATATTGTGTAAATTTCTAGTTTTTTTGGTCTAATATATTTAAAGATGAAATCTTTTTGATATGATTTGTTTCAGGTTTATGTGCTTCTAGCTTTTTGGTTCAATCCTTAAATTCATACACTTGTTGTCTTTTGATGTTTTGTGGAGACTTTTGGTGGAGACTTCTGGTGGAGTTTTCTGGGGGAGTCTTCTAGTGGAGTCTCCTGGTGGGAACTTCTGGTGGAGTCTTCTGGTGGAGATCTGAAGGAGACTTCTGAAGGAGAATTCCGAAGGAGACTTTTGAAGGAGACTTCTGATGGAGACATCTGAAGGTCTGAAGGAGACTTCTGAAGAAGACTTTTGAAGGAGACTTCTAAGGAGAAAAGGCTAACAGAAAAGAAAGAAAACTGGGCTACCAAGTTGGATGGAGTACTTTGGTCACACCGAACGACACCAAGACGCCCATCATGACAAACTCCTTTTTCCTTATCTCATGGAATGGAAGTAATGGCTCCATCCGAAGTGGTAATCCCTACTTTGCGCCAAGAACGCTTCCCCGAAAACGAAAGTTCCAACAATGAGGCAATAGAAGAACGCTTTGTCTACTTAGAAGAAGAACGCAATAAAGCACTTCTCCGAGTTCAAAACTATCAGCAACAAGCGGCAAAATACTACAACAGGAAAGTTCGAGGATAACACTTTGCAGTAGGAGACTTGGTTCTCCAAAAAGTGTTTGAGAACACAGCAGAACTTAATGCCAGAAAATTGGGCGCCAACTAGGAAGGCCCGTACATTGTTTGTGAAGTCGTAAAACCAGGAATCTACAAAATCACAACAATGGAAGGCGAGATGATCCCACAGAGTTGGAATTTCATCAACTTAAAGCAATACTACTACTGACGACTTGCCAACTCGACAGCTCGGATGCATTGTTTGATGCATCTTTACTTATATAAAAAAAATAATAAATAATTAAATTAGGCATGTAATCAGAACTACATCTTGGCTTGATTCGTACGGGGTACATAATTAGCCTTCAGGTGCAGTTAAAACTAAATAAAATCTTTATAAGTCCCCATCTCGGGTCTAAAAAAAAATAAGGGTTACACCCTTACTTCTAAAAAGACGAGTTCAGATTCTCGCAAAAAACAAAACTGAGTCTTAAAAACTCTCACGTAAATATCCGAAGCCGAGTCTTAAAGTCTCGCCGGGTCTTAAAATCCCGTTCAAAATAGCCGAATCTTAAAACCTCGCCGAGACGAAACTCTCGAAAATAATAGGGTTAGGTCGGAAACCTCACTTGAACCGAGACCAAGTTCTCGCAATCACGAATAAAGTCTGGCAAAACAAAATTATTAGCATTTAAAGTCGAGTCCTAAAATCTCCCTGGGTCTTAAAATCTCATTCAAAATAGTTGAGTCTTGAAACCTTGCCGAAACAAAATTCTCGAAAATAATAGGGTTAGGTCGAAAACCCCACTTGAACCGAGACTAAGTTCTCGCAATTCGAGATCTGATTCTCATATTTAACTGAGACCACGTTCTCGTCAAAACATTTTTCACATTCAAGCAAAACCCCAAAAGCATAACTTTCTGCAAAGGCGGAACTCTCAAAAGGGAAGAATACAAATTATTTCTAATTTTTCAAAATTTCTTTTAATAAACAAAGGATAGCATTATGAAGATTATTTCCAAGATCAAACTTCTTAAAAACTTAAACTGAGTCTTAAAATCTCAGCTTTAAGCGCCAAACAGTGAAACTCCTTTTCCTAACAAACGGGATCAAACTCTCAAACTTAGGAAAGGAACTTAGCTAAATGCGCAAAACTAAGAAAAGATCTCAGGAGTTAAACTTCATAATACGTCCGTTTGTTTCATATTTACAAGTCAATTTTTGGCAAAGTTCACAATTCAAGTTACAAGACAATTCTTAGTAAGATAATAATGATGTATTTCATTTCACAGGAAAACAAGAGTAATTACAAGGCCAAATGACCAACTACAAGAATCAAAGAGACGACTCAAAAAAAACAGGACCACAACTAACGTGAGTCAAAGAGATGACTTATAAAAAAGCCAGTCAGTGGTTACAAGAAATCAAAGAGATGAATCTAAAAAATACAAAGATTCAGACAAAAATGAGATAGACTAATCCCTAATCTGATCATTGTTCTTCGACGCTTCCCCAACCTCAAAAACTGAGACGATCAAATCTCAGAAGTGCAACGGCGTCAAGTTCTCCCGACTAACGACTTCTTTTGAATCATTCAACTTGATAGTCCTCAAGTCCGTAACTGTCATCGGAATGCTCACACCACGGTTGGAAAGCACTTGGAGAACATTCGTAGACCCAAGATATTGGGCGTACGTCAACCGGGCCTCCAGGTTTGAGTCCAAGTCGTTGAAACAAGCTCCAATTAGGTTGAAATACTCAATCAACTGAACATGAAGATCGTGATAAATCTTTTTCTTCTCGTCATTCAAAACCTGACGAAGCCGCAAGTCGAAGTTCTTCTTTATACAATCCAACTCGGATTGCAACCCTTGAAGTTTATCATTAGCCTTCCCATAGACTTGAAGGCTTCCCACGGTCATACTTGGCACATTTCAGCGACTCTGTTAAAGTCGCGTTACGCTCTGTCAGACGAAAAATGTTTTCACATTCCAGCTTCAACTCATCTTTTAGATGAGCAAGTTCTTCTTCAGCATAAGTGACCCGAGATCTAGCCTCTATCGCTTCGAGTTAATTCTGACCAGCCCGACCAGAAGGGTTAAAATTCCTCTGGACGTTTCCGTCCGGGTTAGCACGAGATCTTTCTCGCTGGAGCATAATGCAATTAAGGCAAGCAATGAACTGCAAGAAGTCCAACAAATTTGGTTAAAGAAGATCAACATCAGAATAACAAAACAAATATAAACTTGGAAAAATAACTTACCCGGAATAGCAAATATGCGACCTCTTCATATTCCTCCTGATTCTCCATCCGGTCAGGAGAAAAAAGAAAGTTCAGCATCGTTCTGATATAACGCATTAAGTCAGCACACTCCGTACGAAACTCCAAGATTGACCTTGGATCGGAGTGATCGTGAGTGAAACGGAAGTCGAGAATTCCCCTCCTTCTCCCACTAGAAGCACCAGAAGCCCGGCCAAGAGTAACGACTCCAGGAGGAGAAATCCGGAAAGGTTCCATCCTGGGACTTTTAGTAGATCGTGAAGTTCCGCGACCAGAAGACGAAAGGACTTCGACTGTATCCCTAGTCGGAGCAGCAAAGGATCGGGTGATCCTAGAAGATCCCCAAGAAGGACGAGCGTTTATTCCCTCTAAGGCAGTGTTTAGGCCCTCATCAACGTTCGGAAGTTTGAAGTCGTTGACTCATTTTTAAGAAGTTAAAGAAAAGTGCAAAGAACGAAGAAAGGATTGAAGTCAAAAGCAGACTTTAAAGAAAAACTAAAGGAAGTCGGAGAAGATTTATCGTAAAATCAGATGAGTGATAAAAGAGGAGATTGGTGCGGTATTTATAGGAATTTACCGGAAGCCGAAACAACGCCAAACAGTAAAAATTACTTAGCGGGTGAAAGTTGAGAAAACCGCTCAAGTAACCCAATCGCAGACTAACACGTGGACCGAAGGTTCCAGAAGCAGGTAACTTTCCGACTCGGAAATTCTGACTTAAATTTCTGAGTCTGGGGAGGACAATTGTTGGAGGTGGATCCGAGATCCTACTTCGGTCCACGGGAAACAATAGGTCCAACACACTAAGTCTTCAACTCGAAAATAATATCGAAGTGTCAACTCGGATATTCTAATCAACTCGGAAGAATTCTTTCTCGGAAGCATGTTAAAGATTGAAGAAAGTCGGACAACATATCGTCAAACGAATAAATAGAAATTTTCCTATTCCGACAAGGAAAATTTCCGGAAATCTAGCTAGAATCTTCTAGATAAGATCAAATCCTGAAAATTGTATATTTTCTTTATTCAATATACTTTGTAACCGCCTTTATGTTCTATAAATAGAGGAGTGAATCCTCCAAAAAGGGGATCGATTTTTTGGCACACATTAAGCAATAAAATCAACTCGTCAGCCGTTTCTTGCGTAGCACTCTTTCGCTCCAAATCTCTAGAGAGTTCTTGCCTAATCTTCCCAACATTTTATCATAATTACGGTTTAGTCACTCTGTGCTAGACCCAGTTCGAACAGAAATAATAACCTAATATTACACATAAGGTTTCTTAGAATAAATTAAGCGGCGTTGCCCCTTTGATTGAAAAAAAAAAAAAAAGGTTTCTTAAATATATGAAAAAAGTATTTATGAATGTATTTTACCAATATATGGCGTCATTCCATTTTCAATTTTCTTTATCTTGTATACATTTTTAATGGATAAAAACTCATGCATCTATTGAAGAAGTTTGTTTGACAAAAAAATCCAAATTAATTAACTATTNGGCAATGTCCTCTATATACTTGCCATCTTGAAGGGGGGTATTAGAGTTACAATCAATTGGTTACAATTGGTTTAGTGATTTAATGAGAAAACCGGTGTTAACCGGAGTTACAATTGTATGTATATATATATGTACGAGTAACAGAAAGTTTAAAAAAAAAATAACGACATTTTCTTCTTCTCTCTGTTTCATCTTCTTCCTCTGTTCTCTTCTTCTTCTT
>OVAX01000045.1:71655-158601 GCA_900406405.1 Lepidium africanum
TTTCATCTTCTTCCTCTGTTCTCTTCTTCTTCTTTCTCTGTTGCTCTCTGCAACTCTAACAATTGGCGAATTAAAACCTATTAGTTTTGTGGAATATGACGACGATTACAGAATAATTCAAATTTTCAAGATAGTGTTTTATCGTATAGCTATGTTAAAGCTTATAATAATTTTTCAGCACAAGTTCACGAGAATATTATATAAAAATATTTTGATTGATTGGTTAGGTTATTTCTTTTTCATTGAATTTCGTTAATAAATATAGTGTATTTCGTTGAATAATTTATTTTCTAGATTTTAGTATATTCTGAAGTTTAGGAAAAGATGGTTATTCCTTAGTTTTATGGTAGCATTTAGACCCTGAAGTTGGAACCTTGTGGGTAATATTTACTTGTTTCAGCATTGCGTTGGAGAACTGTTTTGGTAGATGTTTCAACAGATGGAAAGGTGGAAAGGAAATCTTAATTGCTTCCTACTCAAAAATTAAAAAAAAAAACACAAGTTTTGAGCCTTGCTATTGTATAGTAAGGCTGAAAGAATCATGGTAATAGTTCAGGTTCTCCTTTGCAAATATCACAGTCTATTGTCCTGTCTTAATATTGACAGAGGCCCGGAAGGTTTCAATGCTTAATGGGTTACACAGCCTGTCTTGCCTAGCTTGTTTCTCTAAGCATGTACGGGATATGTGGTAGATTATAGAGGCCATGTTCTTGTTAAGGTTGTTTAGTAATATTTGTTTGTTGCAGGTTGCTAACGCAGCGACGCTCACAAGAACAGGACTAGATACTATATGCATTTGATATGGTCCCAAAGTTAAGAGTTTTCTTGTATCCAGTTACTGCCTGTCCCACTCATTGTCTTAGGTATCTCCTCCATTAATAGGAAAAAAAGTAGAACCTCCGTTTTGTTACAGCTCAATACTTTCTTTGCACTACCAGTCTACCAATAGCAGATTTAGTAAGATTGTGTGGCGGAAACACTTGAATGGCCTAATTTTTTTTTTTTGTCACGTATAATCTTTGGCTCGGGGCCACTTGAGACAAAACACACTATTTGTGCGACTGTGACACATCAGTAGTAAGAGACCCTCAAAGTGTTTTGGTAGCTAAAATCCGTTGGTTCCAACTTGAATAGGCACACCAATCTGTTAATTAATAGAAAAAGAGTATGAATGAATGCTAACATTATTTTGTGAAATTCCTGCAGACGTTGAGTAACATACAAGGATGACAAAAAAAAAGATGAAAGGAGACTTATTCCAGATATTCGAAGATAGTCTCACATTTTAAAGACCTCTTGTCATCTCTCGATATGTGGTAGATAGATATGTTTCAACCGATACAAAAGTAGAAAAAATGTGTAGTGTTCGTTAGTGAAATCCTTTATTATTGGGTAAAGACCCATTGAAATTTGTATTCTACTGGCAAAAGTTTTGTTAAAAACATTGCAAGACTTGGACCAAAAAGGAAAAAAAATCTGGAAAATTAACAATTGAGAAATACTCATATATCCAAAAGTAGTGATAAAAGCATAAAGCGAGATAATCCTGGAAATGACAATATTGTCCCGGGAAAGGGTACTAGTAAAGATAGACCACCGGACAATTTCATGATGAAATAAATGATCGATCAGACGGGAGGGATGATGAGACGAATCACACCGTTATTGGCGATGGTCTTGATCCTACTGGTGGGAAGAGTGAGAAGAGTGGTTAACTTAGCGACGTCACCGTCGTAGAAATGGCCACCTGAGTCGTGGCTAACGGCAGGAGCTTCACCAGTCACATTGACCATCCCATTATTGACGGAAACCGTGAACTTGTCTTTGGGAACGCCTGGCATGTCCATACGCACGTATAGACCACCGTTTTGGAGCTGCTTTGACTCATGCGCAAATTTAGATCCTTGGATCACAAATGGGTGTGGTATTAATATCCGACCCGAAAACTTCGGATCTGCTCCACACACATATATATACAACAACAACAACAACCAAACATTCCAATACATTAATTAGTCTATATAATAGTGATAAACATAAGATTGCAGAAGAATGGAGAAATATAAATACCATTGGGATTTGTGCAACCCCGAGTCGCTGAAAACAAAAAGTAAATCTCAGAAAATTCAATTCATAGTTAACAACCGAATAATAAATAATCAGAAAAAGGATAATTAATTACAGATGCAAGAGGAAGGTTGTGGAGTGATTTTGGTTTTGAAGAGGTGAATCCTGAGAACACCATCATCAGACATGATATAGGTGAAGTCGGAGACCTCACAACATTCGCAGAAGATTCCGACGTTTTTACCATAGCTCCGTTCAGATGAGTCGTGTTTGTGCTCCTTTGGTGCGTCGGCGGAGATGTTTACACCTTTCTTAGTCTCGTGAAGCCAAACCCTCACAGCTTCTTTTGGAACGCCGGGTAAATCTAACCGAACGTAAACGGCTTCGTTCTCAAGCCTCTTATACTCAACGAATCCTTTTGGTCCAGTCTCCAGAAACTGGTTGTTGATTGCGTAAAACCCCTCTGATCATCACAATCAACACCAAAAATAATGTAAAAAGCTAGATATAAAAGAGCAAATGTAACAATGTATGTAAGATTTGAGGTTGGTTTAGAAGATGTGATACCTGGAGAAGAAACAGGAATAAGAGGGACGACCATGATTCAACGCTGAGTAAAGTTTCTCTCGATATTAGGGTTTCTTCTGATTTATAGACCTCTCTCTCTCTTTGGGATCTTTATGGGAGTGACTGTGACGAGGAAGGTAGAGGATAGAGTTGTCAGTTATAACGACAAAATAACAATAGTCTTTTTGAATCTTTTACCATTCTTTGTAATCCACCAATAGTAATTAGACACGTGTCGTCCCTTCTTTGTGAAACAAATTACTTTGCGTTATTATTTAGCAGACAAAAGGCATTCATTTGTTACTACGACGTCAACTTTTGTGTATGGTAATTAAATTCATCGACATATATACTAGATTAATTAAGAGCTGGAATTAGCAACTTTCTAATATTAATTAATTACTATTACTAATTCATCAACAAGTATGTTTTTTTTGGTCGGATCATCAACAAGTATGTTTGTTTAAATAAAAAAAGAGAAAGAGGTCCATTTATTTAATTAGCAGGAAGGGATGATGAGACGGACGACACCATGCGATTAACTTGATCCGACGGCTGTCATAGTCTCTTGGAACGACTGCGACTTTAGCTCTGTATTCACGACCGCTCGAGTCATACATGGCCGGAGGAGCTCGTCCGATGACGATCACTCCACCGTTACTTTCTACCATGACCATGACGCTACCATTTGGAACTCCGGGCATGTCTATACGCATAAACAAGCCACCTTTTGAGAGGTGCTTATACTCGTAAGCACTCTTGGATCCCTCCAACACTGACGGATGTGGTAGTATGGTTGGACCAGTGAACGCCGGATCTGTCCAATGTGATGGGTGCATATGAATATCAGTAAATGCTATAATGACATATTGGAAATTATGTCAGAATAGAGAGGTTAACTAATTAAGTGCATACCGAGAGGGTCAGTGCCAAGGCGACCTATGATGGAAACAATTTATGTAATTAAATTAGTTAATCAATTAATTAAGCCATGTACAGGCTGATTAATAAACAAGATCTAAGAGAAATATCGAATTAAGTGTACCTTGTGGGTTAAGTCCACGAAGATGAGCTATTGAGATTCAAGAAAAATAAAGGAAGAAGAATTTAAAAAACATGTCAAATAATAGAAATATTAAAGTCGAAACATTAATTTACATACCAAGAGGATGGCCATCAGCTACTGCATTGCAACAATGGAATATCACAAGCCAAAGGAAAAATGTCCGATATAAAACGACAAATATTTATTCCTAAAATTAGAAGCTAACTATTTACCCAAAATGGAACAATTTAAACCATAAATCAAATACCTTCTGGGTCATACCCACGAATGTTGTGAGCTGCCAAAAAACAAAACATAAAAAAATTAAATCACAAAATACACACTGAATGTTACTTAAGAAATACGTTAATCCCAAAAAGGAGAGAAGAAAGAGGAAAAGAAGTTACTGGAAGCGGAGGAAGGAACGTGAAGACTGATCTTCTTCTTGGATAGGATAAGTCTTACGACACCATCTCCAATAAAACACTGAGTGTTACTGATTTCACAGCAATCACAAATGAGTCCCGTGGCTGTTCCGTACTTGCGGTGAGAAGAATCGTGTTTGCTCTCTTTGGGTGCATCTCCCATCACGATAACAGCTTTTTTCATTGGCTCCAGAAGGATTATCACACTCTCTTTCGTTATTCCTGGGAAATCAAACCTCACGTACAGATCCTGGCTTTCTTCCATTTCCAAACACCTAAACTCAGTAAACCCTTTTGGTCCGCTCACTTGGTACGGATTGTTCGTCGCATAAAATCCATCTCCTCACACCAAAATATTATATATATATATATATATATACATCAGTTTACAGAACAACACCGAGCTTAAGAAATATGATGAACTTTTTGACTGGATTCGAAGATATATTATCAAAAAACAAAAAAAAAAAAAGTCGGGGTTAATTGAAGATATATATACCTGGAGATTGAGGCGTCGGAGCTATGTTCATGATCACCATGATTAAGCGGCTGATAATTACAGAGGCTCTTTTAGGGTTTTCTTTTTTGGAGATGTTTTCTTGGCTCCCTCTCTCTCGTTTGAGGGTTTTTGGAAGGAAATGAATAGAAGGGAAGGTGAGTATTAAGGTGTCAGGTGATATACGACAAGTTCTCCCTATTCTGACACGTGTCTTATTCGTATTTGCCACCAATTTTAAATGAGGCTAAAATAGCATTTTATTTACTTTTATTTACTGCACAATTGTTATATACGTTCAGTTTTCAAATGCCCGTACACTATAAAGGTGAGCTTTTAATTATTGAGGGAGAAAACAAAATTGCTGTTGAGCTAAAATTGGTTAGACTGCAGCTTTCTTGTTTTTTTTTTTTTTTTTTACTGATTTATTATGGTTTTCTTGTTTTTTTAAGTAGTTTTTCCATATTTTTCAGCTACTTGTATATATTTATAAAGTTTGTGAGAAATTGGTATAATAATTGAATATATTGAAAAGAAAATAGTATACATTTACGAGATTTGTGATTTTTGTACGTAGGTTAATATATGCATGCATGATTCCGACCCAAAAAAGGAAAAAAATATGCATGCATGATATTGTTGGGTTTGCAATGGCCCATGTATAGGATTTAAGCCCAATGCATCATTCACTTTGTGATTGTGTTCTGTCAAAGTTATGTACAACATATTGAAATCCAAAAATTGATTTCAACAAACATTAGAGCACCTCAACAATGTATCTTAAAGGAAGTTCTTCACATTATTAAAATTATAAAAAAATTAGAAAGTAAGAAAAAGAGAAAAAAACAATACGTTTCTTAAACCTTTGTTACCACCTGTCCATTTGTTATTGGACAATACATTTAAAAAATTAAAATTAAATTATGACCAAAAATATAATTTTATTCTTTAAAAACTTAAACACCGATGGAGATGGTCTTATGTGACTAATTATGTTTAGTTTTTTATGCGCTAGGTTAAATAAGCTGCATTATTTTTGGCTAAGAGGATTGAGATTTCATTAGATGAAAACTGTTAGGGTTTATTTTACAATTTGGATCCATGAAAAATAATAATAATAAAAAGCATGGAAGCAATTTAAAATCAGTCCATGGATATGAGAAAAATAGTGACACTTTTGGTATAATGAAGTGTATACGATTGAAAGGGAAGGCACTGAGCTGACAAGGGACTAAGATATAGTTATAACCCTTGGGCTTTTGATATAGTTAGAAGCAAAGCGTAAATACAAATTAGAGGATTAGAGTGATGCGTACGTGGTACAATTTTACAAATCGTTTTGTAGGCATGGGTTAAATATTTTATTTTTGCGTTCAGCTCGAATATCTAAACAAATTATTAAACGTTCGGGTCGAATTCAAACGAACTGTTGACATTTCTTTTTTAATCCAATCGATGCATTTGAACGCAAGGTAAAGCGAAGTGCATTTAGGTACATTTGGATAGAATCATAATCAAAATGCGGAACAATCTAGAAGCGCACGTGTGGATTACAGCTAGCTGTCTTCGCCACTCTGGACTCCGAGTCAATCTCCTTAAACAAATATCCAAAATGTTGAAAAGATATTATATTTTTAATTTTCACTCCAATAAAAGTTACGGATATCCTGAAAGTGGATATTACCTGTATTTTGTGGGAAATTATAATTAAAAGGTCGTTTGCTGTTTTGTTAGTCGTAATCTTTGCCACGTGTACTAACATCTATAGGGGAAATAGTCTTTTGTCAAGTCATAAGAGCAGCCCAAAGGGAGTTATTAAGTGGGGTTCTTAGTCTTTTTTTTTTTTTTTTTTTTTTTTATTTTAATTNTTTTTTTTTTTTTTTTTTTTTTTTTAATTTAACTCATTTCATACAAATCTCGACCAAAGTCTTGGTACATCATTAACAAAGGCTTGAGATCTAGATAACCTTATAACGTTGCAGGCTAAACTGTCAGCTTTGTAATTAAGAGCACGAGGAATCCCAGCTAGGAGACAAAGTCTGAAGGAACTCCGAAGTCTGTAGAAATCATCCAAGTATGAGTGAAAGGCGGGCCAATCATCCGGATCCTCGATCATCTGGACAAGCTCCGAACAGTCTACCAAGAAATCCACCTCAAGTATCTGCAACGAAAGAAGACAGGTCATGGCCCAAAGGAGTGCTTCGAATTCGGCATGAAGGGCATATATGCTTCTCCTGATGCTCTGAGCTCCCATGTTGATTCATCCACTCTCGAAAGGGAAGCAATACCAACCCAGTCCTGTGTGTAAATCTGAGGCCATCCAGGATGCGTCGAACATGCATCAGTACCCTGTGAAAGCTGGATTACCCACTAACGGTCTAGTTACAACGTCACTGTTTTTTTAAAAACTTCTTGCGGCACTTCTAGTATGCCCTTCTTGTTGAGCTGATTCCCATGATTCTGCTTCTGATTCGGCCGCCAAAATCAAATCATTTGGATTATTTATCTTATTAATGAAAATCTTTTCATTTCGAGCTTTCCAAATAAACCATAGAATCCAAGGAAAACTTTTCGAATCCGTAGATCTGTCTAATCTTCTGAAGAGGTAATCTATATTAGAAAATATAGATGGTCCTGGGAAGTTCACTCCCGCCGGAATCTTGGACAGTGCCCAAGCTTGGATAACTGGTGGACACTCAAACAACACATAGTTGATAGTTTCTTTAACTGCCCCACAACTAGCACACTGTTCATCATAGTTAATACCCCTGCGTGAGAGATTTGTTTTCACTGCTACCTATCTAGATAATGTTTGCCAAATAAAATGACTAATCTTCGGTGGTGCCTTTACTTTCCAAACTTGGGATTGCAAATCGTGGATACATGGACCATAGAGGACTGATGACATATGTGTGACAGTACGTTCCGCCCAATAGCCTAATTTAACCGTGTACAAACCTGACTTAGTGTAGTGCCAACCAAATCGATCTGTAGATGGTCGACGTGGAACGTGAATACCCAAAATTGTTTCCGCGTCCTTTGGGTCAAACAATTGCCTATTAAAGTATCTTTCCAAAGGTGTGATATTGAATCTATAATATCCGCTACTCTAAAATCCGGGTGGACTTTTAAACCCGCTCCCATCGCTGTTCGTGGGTTTACATCTGGTATCCACGGATCCCGCCATACTCTAATAGATTCTCAATTTCCCACTCGAATGATCAGACCTTTCATGACCAACACTTGTGCATATATAATACTCTTTCATCCATAAGAAGGTGAGTATGATCTTCTTGGTACCAGAAAAGCCCGAAAAATAACGTCCCTGGAGCACCCTAGCCAAGAGAGAATCTGAGTGATCTAATAATCTCCATAATTGTTTCGCCAATAAAGCAGTGTTGAAATCCTCAATAACTCTAAAGCTTAAGCCACCTTCTTGCTTAGTCTTACATAATCGTTCCCATCTAACCCAATGGATCCCTCGTGATGTACTTGAGCTGTACCACCAGAAATTTGCAATGGCCACTGTAATTTTTGAAGTGGTAGTCTTTGGAAGACAGTAACATGACATTACATAGGATGGTATAGCTGTGAGGACTGATTTAATTAAAACTTCTTTCCCTCCTTTAGATAGGAATTTGGCTGATAATGAGTTGATCCTTGCATCTATTTTATCCTTCACAAAAGCGAAAACCTTGGTTTTTGCTCCCTCCAGACCTTTTGGCAAACCTAAATAGGTGCCCATACCCCCTAGGTTTTTAATCCCGCATGGAATAATTCTTGTGCTATCAAGATGTTATCCGAGATTAAACATCCTGAGAAAAAGGCTGATTGTGTCTCCGATACTAAATGCGGCACCCGTTTTAGACGTAGACATACCACCTTAGAGATTACCTTATATATCACATTGCAAAGACTGATGGGACGAAATTCAGCCATCATCGTTGGTCTAAATATTTTTGGGATTAGACATATATTCGTGTTGTTCAGATACTTGTCAAAAAAACCAGTATCCAGGAAATTGAGTCTTGAGTTACCTTGCCATCGCCTTCTAGAACATGTCTCTCATACTTCTTAGATAAGGTTACAGCTTGAATGTCTCTTGCAGGTCCCTGTAACTTGTCTATCCCTAGTGAACCTTTTTGTTCATACTTCGTTTCCAGCTTTTTATGATTAAAATTTGATCCATATTGATCAAAATGGTGTGACCTGGAAAACCTCTCTCCATATTGAACTCTTTTCGACCGTGGATTATTGATCAAAGCACCCTTGAAGCTCTGTTTATTATCATGAATCCTCTCATACTTTTCCGGCCTCTCATATTCACCATCTCTTTGCTCGTGTATAGCCAACCTCTTGCATCTTGACACATCGTAGTTTATGTAGTTACAGTAACTACATATACCCTGCAACCTATCATACTTAATGCGGATCAGAGTCTCTTCTCTGTCTGCGAACTCAACAGCAGTTTTTAAGATTAAAGCCTTCATTACATTTACCTCCACCAAAATCTTGGATCCTTCCACATCGATCTTTAACACTTTCCCCAATTTTTCACCAATAGCTTGATAGACCATCTCTGCTGCGTATTCCGTCAGAACATTAGAGATTATAACCCATAGAACCAGAGATGATGGATTATCCTCTGGAGCCTTGGGAATCCATTTATCAAGCGTGACCATCCAACCATCAAAGTGAGTTGGTCCTAGTCTTAGGACTTCCTCCATGTCTTTCACCTCCTTGAAAGTGAACTGGAATTTGCCAAATCCCAGATCAGTCCCCACAACTCGATTCTCCATTCCCCAAATTCTTGGCTCTAGATGAGAGCTAATACTTCATGTTTCCATGGGTTTAGACATCGACCCATCATCACTTTCGAGCACTTGGCCAATAGGGCACTGTTGTCAAATCTTGGTATTTTTATCTTATGAATCATGGCAGAGGTCGAACTTGTCACTTGCTTCTTCTTCATGTTTAGCCGGGCCATAAAGTTGACGTGAAAATCGATACACAACTCAGACTTTAGGTTGGAGAGATGAATATAAACAAAACGTGAAAGAGATTTAATATAGAGGCAAGACTTAGGTTTTTGCATATTTGGGTAATCCACTTTCCAAAGGATGATAAGTAACCAAATTGTGAATTGAAAGAAGTCTTTAGTGTAGGGAAAATAATTGAAAGTACTTTCCTTTTCCTGATTAAATATGGTCTGGAGCTTCTTGATTTCCTTTTGTAGCGACACCGCTTGTTAATTGGATTCTGTAATAAAAGCCATAGAAGATACATATTGATCTCTTAGGATTCATCATATAATATGAAAAATTTGGAAGGATATGATACTTGTTTAAGGAAAATTGAGCAATCCCTTGAATTTCGGTATTTGTAAGGAAATTAATGTAATTTTTAATTCTTGGTAAACTTGAATTAACACCAGAATGAGACATCCCACCGATGAAGCCATTGTCGGCTTGAAAAAAGCTGTCTTGAGTTCTTGCGGAAACAAACAGAGACTGTGAACATAGTCCGGTCTTGCTTAATTGTGAACTTGGTTTCTTCCCGTGAAATATATCAATTGAGACATGAAACTTGTATACATTGAACACCATCTGATGAGGCCTCTCCTTGGAAGCATAGATATTAGCTCCTATAAATCCAAAACTTGAGGTTGTTCTTAGACACTTCTTCGAAATCTCTTTTCTTCCATAAGAAGATTTTGTGTCATAGATGCCCACGTCAATATACTTGACCAAAGCCTTCATTAATTCAAAGATCCACCATTCTGAGGCCTTTTCTAGAAAATTAAGAGCCATTGCTTGAGATTCTTGCTTCGAAATTTCATCTCTGAGGACTGTGTCGTCTGTAATAGTAACAAACCCTAGGATTTCTACATGATTTAAAATCATACCCCTAAATCCTTGAAAACATCATTGTAGCACCATATAGCAATATCTAATTAAAAGCCCTTGATAGATGAGCCATTGATTCCAATGACTTATGCTCTTCTGTCAAATCAAAATTTTGACAAAATAGAAACCACATCCACCATCTTCGCTTAATAGCGCTTTACTCACCATATCAAGAAGAACCTTGAGATCCCAAATTGGGAAGTCATCTGTTGATTTGGGTAATTCCTTCTCAAACCCTGCCATAAAACCTTGAAACTTCCTTGGAATACCATAGCTCGCCATGTATTCCTGATTTGAATCGTTTTGCGGGAACGGGAATTATAACTTGATAAACTTGAGAATTTGTCATTTGACATGAGAAAATCGAGATCTGTAACCTCCTAAGAGTCGGGTGGATCCCCCTCGAGTGTGTCGTGTGTCGTCATTCATCGATTGAAACGTCGCCGGAGTCTAGATTTAGGTATCACCGGAAATCGCCTTTGGAATCGCCTTTTCCTGCATTTTTCTTCTTGTTTATATAATTAATTTGGGGTTCTTATTCTTTAAGCAATAAAAATTAAATCAAAAAATGACTAGTAGAGTAAAACCGGTTCTTAAATAAGAGTCTTTAGAAAATTTAAGAACCCCATACGTGTCACTCTCTTAGTGGATAGAGGATTTTTTGAAGAAAAAAAAAATTGGAGTCGGGCAAAAGCATATCATTTTTCTTCTCGAAACTTTGCTCTCCGATGGCGATTTTTGGTGATTTGGATTGTTTAGGATTGTACAACTAGGTCTTGTGATTTTGATATTTTTAACAGAAACCAAATTATGACGAAGCTTCTTGATATCAATCATCATACCCTTTGTTTTGCCAAGGGTTTTTCTTGTTTCAGGTATCTTGCTAATCATGTCATGGTTGAGATAAAAGTCTCTCTTTATGTGAATTACGTTTTGGGTTTCTTATTTCCTGTCTCTTCTTAGTTAAGATTGGTTTAGAAATAAAATAGGAGTTACTGTAGATAGCTTTTGTGTGTGATTATGCTAATCAAACTGGTATCAATCATTACTCTAAGGATTGGACTTAATTGAAACCATCTCATATGTTTTGTAAACTAAATTGTGTAATGAATTGTCTCTTTGTTGCAGATTAAATCTTGCAACTTCACCCTTTCTTATATCTGGTGGATATTGCAGCAAAACATGCATTCCCTATCCCTTGAAATTGTGAGCTCTTCTCTCTATTTCTCCTTTTTTTTTTGCATTTACCTATTTACTTATCTAATTCAGAAAAATGGTTGTTACATACTGAGCTAGTAAAAAATAAGAGCATCACAAATTGATATGTGAGAATTACTGTGAGTCATCATATGTTTTCTTACACGATGTGTTTTTGAAATGATTAGTTGATATGAAGTGATGAATTCCTAATTTTTTTTTTTGGAAAATCGATTTGGTTATGTAAACCTAAGAGTTTAAGTATATGATCTAGTTTTTAGAAAAGAATTGAAAGATTGCACTACGGTTTGGAAACTCTAAATTGTTGCATTCATTCCGGAGGTTGAACATTTGAACTTGTTTAGTTTAGGCATGGAATCCAAAATAGATTGTTGACATTGATGTCACTGTTACTGTTGTACAAAGCATCGATAGGAGTCTATCTATAGAAGCTAGTTTGATTATTAGAGTTGGTCTTATCTTGACTCAAACTTGCATTTGTATTGCTATACCTTAGTTCTTCTCGAGTCATTATTGTAGCTATTTTTAGGTTGTCTCCTTATCTTTGATCTCGAGTCATTAGTGAAGGTGTTCTTAGGTTGTCTTCTTGTGGCTAAAAACTTACAGAGTTGCTACTTAACTTTGGATGTTCCTTGTTTCAATTTGTATAGCTATACGTTATTTTCATTTCCTTAAGTTAACGTTAATCGTCTTCTTGTTTACTCAGGTTTCAAATACAAAATCCTCATATATGCTTGCAATCAAAGAGTTGAAGAACTGGATGGCTCCAGAAACGGTAACTAGACCGTTCAAGCTTTTCTGCTTCATTAATGTGTTTCCAGGCTAAACTTCTTGCCTAATATATGTTTAACCCTTCAAGTCAAAACTTTTGTGACAACATTTCCCTCATTTGCACAAATAGTCTTAGAACCGCTTGGAGTTGTTTTGGTTATCTCAGCAAAGGAAGGAAGGAAGCAGCTCTTTGAAGTTTTGCAAAGTGCTAGAGGATCTTCAGGTGAATCTTGATCATAATTTTAATTTTACTCAAGTGAGTGCACCAACAAGAATTTCATTTTGAGGCTAGTTTAATTAGTTGTTTCTTGTAGAACAGAAACAGAAACTTAATTTTCAATTTTATAGAAAAATCTTGGTTTCATTTAAAAATTGCCACTGAGCTTCTCAAGTAAATAGCTTCACTCATAGACTGTAGTGGGTTGTTTCTGTATGTAATAGAAGTGGGCATCCTTACTCACATAATTTTTTGTTGCAGGTGTGATGAAAAGTCACTTAAAGATTCTCTATGCAAGCATATCATGGTTACCCATGATGAAACAATCACAAAAACTCTCAATCCAAAAGCAGCTCTTAGCAGAGATGCTTTGGCTAAAATCATGTACTCAAGGTTATTTGACTGGTGAGCACCTCTATTGTCAAGCGACGAATATATTGAGTAGCTAGCTTAATACTCTTTATTTATAGAAACAAATATAAATTGTATTGTAATAGAATGTATCATACAATTACATTTAAAAAAAAAAAATTAAGAACCCCAATAGAGTTCTATCATTGGAATCATAAGAAAATTAAAACTTATTATGAAATTCTTAACTTGCAACAAATCATTATTTAATGTTAAGAACTCCACTTGGAGATAATCTAAGTGTCATAAGTGATTGTTAAAGCTTCTATATCTATAGCTAAATAAGACTACGTCCAATAATTGAAGCCACTCGTTACGTTTTCTTTCTTAAGTGTCAATCGTCAAGTCTCCATGATACATCGATTCACATCAACTAAATTCTAATCTTACTTTATCTTAAACATATTAAAACAAAATTTCTGATCGGGTTGGATATCTAATTGTTAGAGTCCTGGCAATTCATAATAGTATTTTGTACTTAAATATTTAGAGGAAGGTTGAAACACATATATACCCATGTATGTACGTTTCCTCAACTTATTACAGCTACGTCTATTTTACGTACTTCTCATTCAACGACTCATATAATTACTGTTCGGTTTGACCCATTAGATGAACGCATCGAATTTAACAATCGAACCGGAGTGGCGCAGGTTAACGCTTTATTTGAACCGGATTTGGTGCATGTTAGACCTATTTCAGCGTATCCCATAAAGATGCGCATTTCCTCTTAGCGAACCCAACCCTTCGGTTCAACAGATCATAGACCACTTCGAACCCTTGTTGTTGGTAATTCCCTAGGATTGCTCCCGTCCCACCTTTAAGCTCCGATTCATCTCCACCGTTCATCAGCATCAAGCATCCCACTTTCCTTTTCTCTCTTTCACCATCTCCACCGTCAATAAATTCGTAAAAGTAATTTTTCTTGGGGAGCGTAACACTGGATCCGTTCCCGGCAAAATGCAAAACGAGAGCTGGAACTCTAACCGTCTGATTAAAATAGTAGCATGGGCTCATACCCGTACCCGATTCGACTTGTTCAGCCCGCTCGTGGACCCGTCCGACCCGACTATAGAATTCTTCCACCACTGAGTTGTAGAATTTTGCCGGAAGCATCGTGAACGTCGTTCCGGAGTCAACAACAACTCCTCCGCCGCCGTTTCGATCAATTCTTCTGAGCATCGCTGGAGCAGGAATATTCCTTTTGCCGATTGAGATTCCTTGAAGTGAAACAGAGTAGAAGTAAGGATGTTTGGGGTTTGCAAGCATCTCGGTGAAGACGAATTCCATCTTCTTCTTCTTCTCATCATCGTCGTCATCGATTCCAACACGTTTCTCTTTTCTATCGACGAAGCGGCCGAGGATGAGTGGACTCGGACGACGGACTCGGTCCGAGTGAAACGAGTGAGAAACGAGGCAATAAGAGAAGCTATTACCGAGATGAGGAGAGTGAACGGCAAGCTGAGCAGGAACAGAGAGACGTCCACGACCAAATCCAGCGACGCCGATTGGTTCGGCGAGAGTGGTGTGAGCGCAACCAAAGGTGAAATTAGCGACGGAGACGGAAGGGAGAGATAGTGAGTCAGAGTAAAGTCGCGCGACGAGAGAGCCGTCACCATAGGCGTAGTAGAAAGGCGGACAAGGATAAGAAGAAGTGTTGCAATCACCTGTTTCGATATAATCAAGAGGACAATTGGCGATAGCACAGAGGTCGGAGGAGCGAAGAGAGGAGTGAGCGGCGGAGCAAGAAGGGGAGGAGCAGGATACGGTGGAGGCAGAGGAGGAGAGAGATGAGGGAGGAGAAGGAGGAAGAGGTTTAGATTCGCATAAGATGCAAGTGAAAGGACGGCAAGGGAACCAGACGAGGTCACTTCCGGTGTCTAAGTAGAGAGAAACGGGGGAGGAGGAGGAGCCAACGGAGAGGGAAAGGAGGTAATCACTGCCGGAAGAGAGAGGGAGAGAAAGTTGTTGTTGCTTTTGGTGTTTGTGGTGGCGGCGGAAACGAGCGGAGGAACGGGATGAGGATGATTTAAGGAGGTGGAGAGGAGAGGAAGAGTGTTTTGAGGTTGAGAGAGAGTGGGATAGATGGAGAAGAAGAGGTGATGATGATGAAGATGAAACAGAGAAGTAGAAACAGTATTGGAGAATTGTTGTGTAGAGGAAGAAGATCAAACAAGTTTTCATGGCGTATAATAAAACAGTGGCTCCAAAGAAAATGGTTTTGAATTTTGAAGCAGAGGAGGCCAAGTGTTTTTATAGGACAATAATGACGATGATTGAAAATCATATTAATTTCTTGGTTTAAATATAATTTTCAATAATTAATTATGTAACCAAAAGAGTGGCATATCAGAGTCAATACTTGGTCCTCCTACATAAGGAAATAGATATAGACAGGAAACCAAACGCAGTCGTATCGCGAAACTGAAGTTATTGTCTTTGTTAACTCGTATTGATGATTCAACCATTGATGGGAATGGGAGAGTTTGCATGCAACCATACATTTATCATATATATGTTTGTTTTCTTCTATTATTTAGGTTCCAATTTAGATTCAGTTTTAACCAATCTAATTGGCTACATATAACAGACCCAATCCTTCACCCTACCATAATTTTCAATATAATTATTAATGTATTGAAACCACAAAATTTCGTGGAAATTTGTTAAAAATAATGAAAAGGAAAATAGTGACCACATAGGCAAGGGCAGGTACATGTACCTTATTCTCCTCCGCACACAGCTTAAATTCTCCTTCGGTATTGTCACCTGACCATTTTCTTTTCAACTTATAACAATTTTTTTAGGAATTCTTCTATTTAAATAACTCATAATATTATTTAGTCTTGTTATTTTACATATTTATTAATAATATTAAATTAGTATAATAGTAATTAGACTAAACTAAACTAATAAACCATGCACCTGGCCAATTACCCGACTACCTAACCTGTTATAACAAAAATGTAAAAGTATATTATGCAGCCGAACTTTATGATTTCATACATAATCGAAACTAATCATCACTTAATAGATTTAAGGATAATTAAACAATGAAAAAGAAGCATTAATATAATTGCTAGTGGCATTATTGAAGCTAAATTAGGTAGAGTATAGAATCGCTAGAGGACAAACTAGAAGTGGGCAGTACATCTGTAAGATTTGATTCGATCTGGTATTTGTTTTAATTTGATTCGAAAATTTTGGATATTCGTAAAGTTTTGAAGCAAAGCAAATAACAAAATATAATATCCGTTAAAAACAAATCAAATACTTAAAATATCATATTTTCAAAAGACCGGATATCCGCTCCGTTTTGTTTCTCAATATAAATATATATTTAAATCTTAATTATGTATTTGTATATTATAATATAGATAGTGTTGTGCATTTTTATATGGTTGAAGATGAAAATGTACCATTTTATTGTTTTTATTTTACTTTTATGATGTTATCATTTTTCGTCATGTGATATATTATGAATTTTGTTATTGGATCTAGTTTTATTAAAAGTTTTTAATCCTTAAAAATTAGTTATATTTACTTTTTTAAAATTTTTTATTGAAAAAATATTTATTTTGGGTTTTAAAATTTATATTGACATTGGTTTTTAATATACTTTTTGTCATTTTTACGTATTATATCTTTGTTAATATATTAAAAATGGATCAGCACAAATTATTTGCAAATATTTGGGAAAAAACAGATATCCGAAAATTTTTGGATCAAAGCAAATCACAGAATCAAATATTCGACTAAAACGAAGCAAATCACAAATATTACAATTTTTCTCGGTATTCACTCTGTGGCCAGCCCTACAATCTACTTAAAAAAGAAGAACAAAAATACAGTGGAACCTCCATAAATTAATATTCAATAAATTAATAACCTCTATAAATTAATAAAATTCAATAGTTCCAAGTCGGGCCAGTGTAAAATTTTATCAAATTTATTAAATTAATAAGATAATAATTGTTTTGAAACTCCTATGTAAAAATATAGTCTCAATAATATAATAAATTAATAATCATCTAAAATATATATGTATATATATAAGTTGATATATTAATGTATGATGTTTAAAAATAAATTTTTTCTTAGAGTTCAACTCTATAAAACAATTATTATGTCTATTTTCAAACTATGATGTTAACTATAACATGTCATAAAAATAATCAAAATTCTTTTAAGTTTTTAATTTTTTTTAATATGTATAATTTTCATTGTAATAGTATTAGGCTGTTGAAATAAGATAGTTGATGTCATTAATCATAAATTTGAATAAATATATATATATATATAGTATTTGTAATCTATGGTCAAAAATATATTATTTTTAAATAAAAATTTTAGTTCCAAAATTATAAAATTTATAACCTCAAGACGTGAATATGATAGTTTAAAAAGAAATTAGAATTGGATTACTCTCTTCTCTCTACTTTATAGAGAGAGAGTTTCTCTCTATTTTTCCGGTGATTATGTCTCAAATTTCTCTCTAAACTCCTTCAAATCTTTCAGAGAGATTTTGAGAAATCTATTCCAGATAATGTAGTTATGGTTCCGGTGTATGCCGATATTAATCTCTGGGTTTATCACCGATGTTTCTCCCAATTTTGTGTCGGTTCCTTGTCAAATTATATTTGCATCTTTTTGCTATCTTTATTTTATCTGTTTTAGTCGTGTTTCTTTGTTATTCACTACGTATTTTCATCGGCTATAAGTCCGGTTATGTTCCGATCTTAGCATGGGATTTGGCGATGTCTCTTCTTTCTTTCTATCAGAGGTTGTGATTACTTTTATTCCTGTGAACTTCTTAAAGCCTAAAAGAGTAAATCTTCGAATTTGGTCGGAGTTTCTTTAGATTGGTGTTTGCAGATGGACTACAATTCTGGTTTACTTCAAAATTCAAGTATCAGATGGACTATGTGAAAGAGATAACCTGAAACGACGACAAGGAACAATGCTGAATACTTGGAAAACAATTTCCGGTGTGCATGGCGGAGAGAATTTTAAGTCGACACGTGGCTTCACTGAACAAAACGTGGCTGACATGCCATTTTACACTTTTGTTTTCATTTAGACATGTGTTCATTTCAGCAAATGTTAATCCTTGTAATACCATGTAATGGTTTAAGGCTTTTAGGCCATGTAATGACTTTTGTTGATGTATAATATTATTCAGTTTCCCAAAAAAAAGACATGAATATAAAAATAGTCTCGATTTATCTTTTCCAAAAAAAATATTTAACAACTAAAAATAATATAAATTAATAATATTAATTTATGGATAAATTAATAATATTAATTTATGGATAAATTAATACCTCTCTAAATTAATAATTTTTTAAAGTCCCAACATTATTAATTTATAGAGGTTTTACTATATATACAATTCACTAACCTCCTACCTCCTCCAATACAAGCGATACTTTTTCTTTTTCTAATTTTAAAATACGGAAAGTAATTTATAGGATATATTTCGTAAAAGGGAAACGCATTGAAAATTTAGAAAATCTCTAAAAAATAATATACTTTGGCAATTTTTATCAGTAAAAAGTACTGAAAAACTTTGAAAAACGAAACGAAACCGTGTCAATGGATTCACCATCACTTAATAATAGGGGTGAGCAAAATATCCGTAAGATCCGATTCGATCCGGTATTTGCTTTAATTCGATCAGAAAATTTTAGATATTCGTAAAATTTTGGACAAAGCAAATAACAAAATCTAATATCCGTTAAAAACGAAGCAAATCACAAATATCATTTTTCAAAAATACTGAATATCCGCTCCGATTTATTTAGTAACAAACATATATTAAATTATTAATTATGTATATACCTTTGTTAAAGAATAAACAGTTTATTATACACTATATATTTATGTTATGGTAAATAATCGTTAATAGAAGGCCCAAAAAGATCCGTTTGTTGATTATTTAAAAGTAAATATAAATATGGTTACACAAATATTCTATTAGATCTTATATGAGAGTAGCATTGTCTATTTTGTTACGAGAAAATAGAAGGCGCACCTTCAACTTTGTCGCATTATTTATGATTTGGAGTAGTTTATTAAGATGTAAATTTGTGTGAGTGTGACTAAGGGCTTCAAATTTTTTTGTTTATGAATAGTGAATTGTGTTTATGTGTTTTGTTATGTAGTATTTTACACGGATCGGAATGGATTATCTGCGGATCATGAAGAAAAAAATGGATATCCGAATTTCTGGATATCCGAAAATTTTCAAATCAAAGCCGATTGTAAAATTAAATATTTGGTTTTAACAGAACGGATTACGGATACTGAAATTGTTTAAAGTATTTGTTTTATGCCTAGGGCTACTAAATAAAAGAGGGCATGGATGTTCTTTTTTTTCTTTTTCTTTAAATCAAAATCTTGGATACAGCTGTTAACAGAGAGGCGATATCGGAAAATTATGTATCAGAAAATAAAATGAGCTGTACTCGAAAAAACAAAAAACGAGAAGAAGGAACCAATGAAGCAAAGGCAAAACCTGATTGTTAGAGACTTGAGAGTGACGTTATTGCAGTTTTTGGTGTTTTATGGAATAATAAATTCACTTTGGTCGACATTCCAAGGAGAGAAAAGCCTTATTTGGTTGTTTTCTTCGCCAGACACGTAATCCTCACAATTCACAAGCGCCAGCTTTGGCTTTTTTTACATTTCTTGTGTCACACCATAAACAAAAAGATTTGATATCATCAAAAAGCTACTCGGTACGTAACATTACCACTTATTTACATCAATCGATATGTCATTAATCTGCGAATATGATCTCATAAACTACTAGAAGCAGCATATACTTAGAGAGGTCGTATCATAAGGTGACAACTGTGTTACAAACCAATAAGACATGGAGAGGAATAATAATAACTTACTGAGAGACCCAAGAGTTGTATTACCAAACAAAGAACAAGTCGAACTCACCAACGTCTTTCTCTATAATCATTGCCAATCAACAAAACAAATTGATATTTTACTTGTAAAAGTTACCTGCTTTAGAAGCGCAAGACCTGCAACTTTGTTTAAAGGCATTACATATACACAAAACTAAAACAAAAAGTTAGGACATAACCAACCCAGCAAATATATCAGGAAAAGTAAGAAGCGTTGTTGATGTGTATAAGTCGTATGCATAATTTATTAACTAAAAAACAGAGCAAGAATCAAACAAAGAATTTGGTATTTGACAGGGGTGGTTGACGATTACAAGTAAATTCATCTAAAAATGCTCATAATTTGTGGGCCTAAATGCTTCAAGACAATGGACAAATCAAGAATTTCAATTATTGCGAAAGCTTCTTTGACACCATTAAGAAGGCTTTGTTGTTTTGTTAGCTCATATTATTGAGTTTTAGTGGTTCCTATCTAAGGTCAACAGAATGTTATCACAAATCTTTATTTTTCAGTTGTCTCTGAAAACCTATCTTACAAACAGTAGTCTCGTAGGCAAATATCTATCAAAGAAGCTAAATGCACTGGAAGTCTTCAACTAAAGGTACTTCTATCTAACTACACAAGTTGCATGTGAACAGAGAAGATTTTGGTGTCAGTGGCATCTATTACTTAGATAAAGCTCAGAATGTTGTTATTACAACAACATCTTATCCGGGCTATTGATACCTAAGGATCTCCTGAAATGGAAAACAAGCAAAATGATACGACAGAACTTGAGCACTATGAGGGTTTTGCTCTCTACTGGTCCCGTGTCACAGTGCTTAATACCTCCTAAAATTTGTTAGCATGACCTCTATTGATTCCAAATACAAGTTTATATAAGTCGTAGTTACCTGTTCTGTAAGTAATTATGCTGTTGCACAATATATCTGCACCAGTTAAGCCGGGTATGATGATGATAATCTCATGCACTGCAACCACTACCACCCCTACATTTAGAGATGTCACAGCATCAAAGCAACACAAGAAGGCTCAAATATATCAGAGATCCTGTTTAAAAGTAAGGGATCTTTGTCTCTGATTAAGTCCACATCTTATGGCAGTTACTCGAGAGATTATATCAAAATCCTTCATGTATAATATCCATAAAGTATGGAAAGAATGGGATTCACCTTAATGCTTACAACAATTGGTCAGTGGCAGATATTACATGAAATTACTTGACACATCCTTCTTTCATATACATAGTCCTCAATATTATATGGCATTTCATAACAAATTCGCGAGTGAGAAAATAATAAGAGATATTGCACAATTTTAGCAAAGAGATCAACATTGCAATGCGGTTACATTAGTCGATTCAGTTACACCTTTGAAGGAAGAGTACGGTGAGGCCTTATCTTTTCCAGCAGTGTCTCTGCTTCAATAAATCCACCCAAAGGTCCTAAAGACTTGTACTTGATGGCTTTCCATCTGTTTTGATGGAAATATTTGATAAGAAAGCTTAGGCACAGTTTAAAGCATGGGGAAGTAAGAGATGAAAATAATTTCCCGATTAAGGTCAACTTCTTTAAAGCATATCTGTACCTGGGCACAAAAGGTAATGCAAAACAGTGGAGATGGAGATGATCAACACTATTAAAAGGTGGCTGGTGAAACCCAAATCTGTGAGGAAGTACAGTTCAGGTTAATGCTACATAAGTTACCACAAGAAGAAAAACATCAAGCAATTACTAAGGATTTTTTACAATGTTCAAGAAGCCTCACCTATGTATGGCTTGAGGTTCATCTTTCTGCAACAATGATTGTCCCACACTTAGCATGTGACTTACTGCTCAAAATGTAAAATTCACATCCTTAATGAAACTTTCTAGATAGGCGTAACAGAAAACGATGCATAAATATACTTTGGTGACCAACCTAGTGAGTAGTCTTCATCTCTTCTCTGGAGATCTTTCACAGTTGGAATATGTTCTTTTGGAATAACCAGATAGTGCCTACATCAGCGTATTGTTTTTAAAAATAAATGAAAGCTAGTTTAGCAAGGAGATGCCAAGTGATTACAGTAGAAAAGGCTACATACATAAAAGGCTACATACATCGATAACAAACCCAATTCAAAAGAAACTAAGCAACATTTCGTCCAAGGATTAAAGTTCATTTCTAAAGCATGGTGGAAATCAAACGGATATGCTTAAAAAAATCATATTTGCTTCCTTTATCTTATGGTCATCTTCATAAACAAGGTTACAGGTTAATGTCAATATTAGCTGGCTGTTACCATGAAAAAAATCCAGATTCTATCCAACAAACGAATAAAGAATCCATCCCTAAACATCGATTTTCTAAGATAATTTAATAATCGATAGAATCAAAGCGAGTGAACAGACACAAACCTCAGAGCGGCAGGCTTGATGTCTTGAAACGCGATGACCTTTTCATCCTGAGAAAATCAAAACCCGTATGAAAACCTCTTCAATCAAGTTCTGATCGTGATTATTTTCTCGGGACCCAAACAGGAACGATAAAGGAGGCAAAACGTACGGTATGTAGGAGACGAGTCGTGGAGGTGGGATTTCGAACGATCTGACAGAATATACACGCTTGATTCGCTCCCGCCATTTTCTTCTCACTAATTCTTACGTTCTGAAGTTCAAATCGCAGCATAAATCCGAAAACTGGATTTCGATTTCAAATAGTTGGTGAATGGAAAAATTGTCCGGGCAAAAATTTTCCTTAACTGATAGTTGGAGCGAATACTTCCATTTTGACCCCAAAAATATTTTGCATTCTTTATTTAACCCCTAAATTCCTGCAAGTTCCAATTTATGGGGTGATTGATTGGGTAGAATTAAAAAAGTTTAGCTAATAAGGGATATCTTTTTCCCAAGAAGTGTGACTTCAAAATTAAGTACACATGTGATCAATTTTTGAAATGCATAAACTATACATGGACATTTAAATCTCCTACAAGTCTGAAAATGGTGTACTTGTGTTTGATTTTCAAAACTATGGTGGACATGTCAATAAAAAGAGTATTACAGGGACCTTAAAACAATAAAAAATAAATAAAGGACGGAAAAATCTCTTCTGATGGCTCACGACGACTGAAAAACCTTAGCTCCTCCGTTAATGTATTCACTTCTTCCTAAAACCTTAGTTCCCTCCCTCTCCTTCAATGGTCGCTCACTGACTCGTGTAAGGTCTTTCGCTGCTCGAACCATGAGTTCTCAGGCAAGTCAACGCGTATTCCAGCTCAGACAAGATCCTCTCACCGGCAATTCCGAATGGATTGTCATTGAAGACAATGACCAACTCGGAACTTCCACTGACGGTCTCCTCGCTACTACATCATATCTGGACATGCTCAATGATTCTCGCCGCAACAGAGCTTATCGTCTCGCTATCGAGAAAACCGTTACTGAACCTTGCCACGTCCTTGACATTGGGTTCTTCTCATTTCCATAGCTCACTTTGATTCAAACTAGCGGGGTTATCACTCAGATTTTGACACCGAGTATGTGAAATTTGTTGTATGTATGTTCTAGTGCTGGAACTGGATTACTGTCGATGATGGCTGCGAGAGCAATGGGAGAAGAAGATTCCGGTGATCTTATAGGAAGGGTGACGGCGTGTGAGTCTTATCTCCCGATGGTGAAGCTTATGAGGAAGGTTTTGCATAAGAACGGGATGACGAAGAAGATTAACCTTATCAACAAACGATCTGATGAACTGAAACTTGGCTCAGACATTGCTTCACGTGCTGACGTTCTTGTGAGTATAGATTAATATGGTCTAAACTTGTACCGAATTTGAGAGGAAACTAGAATTTTACTACCTGTACTCTCATTGGTGTTCTTTATTAGGTGAGCGAAATATTGGACTCTGAGTTACTTGGTGAAGGTCTAATTCCAAGTTTACAACATGCTCATGACATGTTACTCGTTAACAATCCCAAAACTGTGCCTTACCGGGCTACTACTTATTGCCAGGTTCGTTGCGTGATCTATCATGAGTTATTGTCCTTGAATGTTTTGTTGAATTTGTGGTTTGTCTTTTTTGTTTATCTTGGGAATCTATTTGAATTCCTTCTCACACGCTTTCCCTTTTCATTTTCTTTACAATGTTTTCAAGCTTGTTGAAAGCACATTCTTATGTAATATGCACGACGTGCGAAATAACGAGGCTAAATTATCCGATGGTGTCCGTCTAGTGCCTCCTGGCTTCCAGAGTCTATTTGGTATCAAATCACAACAATATGACATGCATGTCGATGCTATTGAGAAGGAGATCAAACTGGTAACTAATATCCCAAATTTTCCCCTACAGCTGCAATGAATTTAAGTTTATACACTCAATTCATATACTCATTCAGTTGTCAGAGCCCGTCAAAATATTTGAGTTTGATTTTTGGAAACGGCCAGAAAGTAATGGAGAGCTTGAAGTGCACATTGAAGCAGTAAACTCGGGTAGTGTTCATGCTATAATTTCATGGTATGTGTCCTCTAATGTCTTTCTTCTTTTCCTTTTTGGGTGTTTAAATTATATATATTTTTCACCAATGCTGTAGTTAAAACTTTATAATGAACACTTCCCTTTTGTGGTGATGCATATTCATGCATTCCACCTTAAAGGCCTGGCCAAAGGGCTTAAGGCCAGACCTGTTTTCTCTGTATGATATGAGGATCTTTTATGCTATTCGATCAGGTGGGTGCTGCAGCTTGATAGTGAAGGAACAATTTTTTACTCGACCGCTCCCAGATGGACAGATTCAGATTCTGAAATAGGTTAGTTATACCTTTCTGTGGATACTTTGTGCTTTATGTCAATTTTCTTGCAGTTATACAATAGTTGATCTCACTGATCTCATTTATTAATTTGTTTTCTTTTCTTTCTTATACAGGTATTAGGGACTGGTGTGACCACTGGAAACAGTGTGTTTGGTTTACTCCCGGAGCAGGTGTGTCCATATGTAAAGGAGAAAAAGTTCATTTGCATGCTGTTCATACTCCTACTAACATCTTGTACAATCTGAAGAAGACTCAAAGCTTGACACATGCGATAAATAACTTTCCTTTAAGAACTGGAGATCTCGACCTCACATTACTACCCGAAAGAATCGCAATATATGGTGACAATATATATAGGCAATCCATGTTTAAGGCCACAAGAAAGGCTGTGAGTTCTAAACTTCTATGTTTATCTTACATTTACAGATATCCCTTTGATAATCGCATAAGTTTGTGGTAATGTTTTGGCTTGTTGATGCCAAGAAGGAACATTAGTCCATCCATTGTTACAAACTTATTCTTGTGTTTTACTTTACTTGCTCCTACATTCCCGTCCACACTTTAATGGTTCTTCACCTATTTCCAGTTACAGGGAAAATCTTATCCACAATGTCTTGTCATTGATGATAGTCTTCTCTTACCACTTATGGCTCTACATACCTCAAACAATTCACGGGTAATATCATTGTTACCTGGGCTGCAAGAAAATGGCGCCAGATACTTGGAAGCCATAACTGATTTTAATGGTTTTCCGAAAGAGCATTTCGAGTATTTCAGAGAAGGGAAGGCGAAATTGACCAAAGAGTATCCAAACGAGGTCAATTTCACGACATTATATTCAAAATTCATAAAAAAAGTTATGGCTTGTTGCTGGACTGTTGTAAAGTTGTGCCCCCTTAGTGAATCCTTATGCTTAGTCATTCAATGTCCTGTAATTGTGTTCCATCTGATTTCTCAACAGATTGATCTGCTGATTGGAGAGCCATATTACTACGGACTTGAAAGTGGGCTTCCATGGCAGAATCTCAGATTCTGGTATATATTTCTATTGAATTGCTAACTTAGCTTTGTTGAAAATGCTAGTTTGTTAATGATAGTATGATTCTCTTTTTGGTATGCCTGAAGGAAGGACAGAACTGTACTTGATTCTGTCCTGTCAGAAGATGCAGTGGTAATGCCGTATAAAGGAATTTTGCGAGGTTGCGCGATGTATCTTCCTGTAAGTACTGTATCGTCTCTTAGCAATTCTAAAACACAGATGCGTTTGCTTATATATATATATATAAAATGTGTTATGGTGAAGGATCTCTGGAAGAGCCGTTGTTGCCTTGGGAGTGTAGAAGAATTTGACCATGCACTTGTGAATGCAACCTTAGGGGGTTGTGGTGATTTACCTTCTGGTAAAGACAGTCCTTGTTTGCCCTTCTTTATCTGGCAATGTGGAGAGACAAAGGTAAACAGAAGTTCCAGATCTTTGTACTGAATAACGTAGGGTAATGTGAAGATTTTTCCTTTTCTGGGACAATTTTCAGAAACTTAGCAAGGAATTCACAGTCATGGAGTTTGACTTCTCGAAGCCCATCACAGGTCCATGTTCTGGGGAAGTTCAGGTATGCTTGTTGGATTTCTACATACATGCAGTAGGCAGAGGCATAGAGCTACAAATAAATCGAATGAAAGATTATAAGAAATGTTTCGTTCTACTAACAGATTGAGTTTATAAAACCTGGTGTATGCCATGGCATTGTGTTGTGGATGGATTGGGTGATGGATGAAGAAAACTCAATAGTGATCTCAACAAGACCGGGTATGAGACTTGTAACACTCATTACTATTGATCAACTTGGTTTTAAAGGGATTGAATAGTGATAGCTGCTGGCTAATTCATATGGTCCAGTGACTTGGAATTAAATAAGACGGCAATAGACAGTTTGATGGATTCTCCTTTAACGGATTTAGCAAATAATTGGCTTTAATCTAGAGGCGTATATGTAGCTGTTTTGTTTTAATCCAGATTCATCAGTTAAGGCAGTTGTTTCCATGACTTTCCTTGTGTACAGATGAAAGATATTGGAAACAAGGAGTGAAGTTACTAGGGAAGCCACTTACCGTGGGAGTAGAAGGTCGATCATCAATAAGAGTACAAGCTTCCTTAGATCTATCCTCAAACAGCGAGCTCATCATTACACATACTCTCTAGTCTCTCCCGAGTCCTGACGTTTTTTTTGTCAGACATGATAAAATTTACGTCTTAATAGGTCTCCAATCGTGTTCAAGCCACTACAAAATGACTTGAGTAGAAATTTTGGTGGACGAGGACTTTAGTAGAAATTTTTCTGTTGTACAAGTGCATCCTCCGTCTATGATAGTTATGGCGGAACATTATGCTCAAATGTCATACAATTGGTTAGAATGTTACTATAGCTAAACATATATCGTAGTGTGAATTCAAGCCAAAAAAGTAAGTGGAAATTTGATCAACGAATACGATCAAAGCTACTTTGACTGATTTATATATAGATTGGAGAAAAATAGAGACGAACTGAGTGTAAAAGTGAAACAAGTGATGTGGCGCAGAGAACCTACACCAGTCGACCAGCTTTTCCTGTGGGCGTGTTAGTAAATTGTGCGAGACCGTGGGCGTGAATCAATTACAACTAAAGTGAGCTTATTTTTAAGCCATCTCAAATTCACTTTCTCTTTTATTTACATATAAGAAAAAATCAAATATAATCAGAGGAGAATGCTCACAAGTCACCAAACAAAACAAGAGAGACAAGAGAGGTCTCTGCAAAAACACATACCTTAAAACTCAACTACACATCACATATCTGTATTAGTCTCTTCATCAACGTCTCCCTTCTTCTTTAGAAGCCGCCACATAAGAGACAACAACAGTAATGTCATCAAGCTTACCGCCATAATATCTGAACCCAGCATCTTGTGCTGCTGTTGAGAATGGAGTTTGTCTGTTTTTGTCCTGTGCTCTTTGGCGAGCCAATGCTGCAATCTTTTGTGCTGTCACGTGAGGATCTATCCCAGCTCTTACCGCGTGAACCACTATGGCCGTGATCTCGTTGTTGTACAGGTTGTCGAACAATCCATCTGTTCCAGCTATTATCACGTCTCCCGGAGCAACAGCAACCGTAAAAACCTGACCTGAGCTTGGCAAATCGCCGTTACTTCCACTCTCAAGCTGATAAGTGAAATTGAAGTCATGCTGTTGAACAGGGGAACGGAAAACTGTGTGGCCTTCACGGACTACCATGAACCCACTGTCCCCTAGGTTGATCGCGTGAAGTCCCTGGTCGGTTAAGGCTATGATGCAAGCCGTTGAAGATCCTAACGACTTTGTGCTAGTATGAGCTTTTTCCAATACTCTAGCTGGATCAATCGATCCTTTGGGCTCGTCTTGGATTGCATTCACTGAGTTCGACATAAGCTCCCGAGAGTAGTAACCTGCATCGATACCGAGCTCTGCCCAACCCCCCACACCATCTGCCACACCCAATGCTTGCTCCTCTGCACAAATAAAGTGAGCATCCTCTCCTCCAGTCTCCTCTTTATCAGGATGCGGTAGATAGCACGACCCCGAGACAAGCTTCAAAGGTTTAGCACATAGCTTAGCTGCTACAGAATCCGAAGAATCTCTAACCTGTTCCTCAGTGGCAGGGTTATCAAACGAAACATCAGGCGCATTCCCAGCTGAAAGGCGATTAGAGAGTGAGCTATGTAAGCCTCTAAATCCCCATCCGCCACTTTGTGGATTCAAGTAGATCCATCTCTTCGCAGCTCTATAAGCAAAATACCCGTAGATTGTAGAATTTTCCCGGTGATCATTTCCTCTGAGTCTCATACTGATTCTTCCACGGTTAGGACCGTCTCCATATACCATACCAGCATAACGCTTTGAAACCAGATGATCAAAGTGGCGATCCACAAACAGGGATTTGGAGACCAAACTCGCCATTGTTTTACCCGGAACCTTGACTGATTTCGCACTCGGATCCGAAAGCAAAAGATCAACGTGATATCCACAGACCTGAAAGGCCGGACCAGATACTGACGGAACCGAAAAGGTTCGAGAAACAGCACCAACAACAGTAAGATTCCTCCTTTCGTTTGTTAGAAGTAAATCAGAGCTCGCAGGTTCTAGGAATCCGTTCGGATTAGTAAATCTAGAGTGGAACCCTCTATAACCCCCAAACCCTAAATTCCCTAATCCAATCAGAATCTTAACCTGTTTCTGAAGCGCCTCTTTCACAGGTAACATCTTAAGTATAATCTCGAAACCCAGTAATAACCAGAGATAGAGAAGATCATATCTTCCGAAGCATCACTGCAATTACTTACTCCGACGATTAAACACTTTCAACGAACGGTCTATGGACCTCGAATACGGCGAATCCTAGGAAAGAAAGATGAATCCGAATGCTAACGATTCGATCAAACACCAAGCCACCCACAAACGCGGAGCTCAATCGATGAAAAAAACGAAGACGAATTCGGAACTTTTAGGACCAAAATCTCTGTTTTCAAAACCCTCCAGAGAAGATAATGTCAAGGCAGATGAAGATAAGGGGTAATTAAAAGAAATTTCTTAGCAGAAATTGGCTAGAATCCAGAAAATATATGAACGTACAAATCAAATCACAAGAAAGAACCCTAGCCAATCTGATCTTTATGCCAAACACAGAAGCTGGTGGTCAGAGGCAAAAGCTGATTCGTTCAAAAAAAGAAAAACAAATTAGGGATAGCTGAAGTTTTCTCTGTATCAGAATGTTCCTCTCACATATAATTGGACGGAAATGATTCGCGGCCGTTGGATCATTGATTTGGTAATATCTCAACCGTATATTTTCTGTGTTTATATATGGATAGACTAATAACGAGAACCGAGTCGTGGACAAATTAGGTATATTTTCTGGGCCTATTAAAGCCCATTAGAGTATCAATAAGCTCGGCTCTCACAAAACAACATTCAAACTTAGGCATGAAAATAAAAACTTGACCCAAAAAATCAAATCCAGACCCGATCCGAAAAAAAAACATCTGAATCCAAATCTGAAATATCTAAATACCCGAACGGGTACAAATATTTAGGACCCGAAGAACCAGATTCGAACCTGGACCCGAACCGAGAACCGAACGGGTATCTGAAAATCCGACTTTATAGTTTTCTAAAAGTATTTTTAGAGTATTTTTAGAGTATTCTATGAGTATTTTTTGGTAATTTTAGATATTTTCACATATTTTTGAATATTTAGGTATTCAAAAATATTTTTTTGCTATTTTTAGGTATCTTTATGATATTTTTAGGTATTTGTTTTGGTATTTTTAGCATTTTTTGGGATATTTCTCGGTTATTTGGGTATTCAGGTAAGTTTCAGGTTTTTCAAATTTGGACCCGAACCGACTCGAACCCGAATGGAACCGACCCGAAACCAAACCGAAATAGTAACAGGTCCTATGTAGGTATAAATATTCTGGAACCGAAAGAACCAGACCCGAAAGGACCCAACCCGAACCCGACCCAAAGATCCAAACGCCCAGAGTTACTCAAACTGATGGTCATCTAATTAATGATTAATGAAGCATGTCAATATAACTCCCAAGTTTAATTTTTTTTAATACAACCAGCTGATTCCATTAGTTTAAAAGTTCTCGGTTACACCAAGATAATGAAAGATAAAAAACATACTGAACATAGCCACACAAGACATAATCATAAAATAAATACTCTAGGTGGAGAAAACTTCAAACGCTTTGGATAAGATGGATATATTATAGAAGTGTAGACCGAGAGCTTGAGAATAGATTAGGAAGATAATTTTAGAATATCTTGAAGCAATTTTGGTCCAATGGACATGCCCAACTAAAGATTTGTTCCACACCTGATTAATAAAGAGCAAGAGCCAAAACCAGTTTATCCCAGATGTGAGGATCCAAGCGGCGGTTGTGGCATCACTGAGGAGAGGCCAAAGACGCGACAGTGAGGTAGATTCACAGACAGCATCACCAGGGAAATATGAATAACTGACACTGAGTCTCATACGTGGCCAGATTTAACACTAAAACGAGTTGAGCGAGATCTTGCCGGTATATAACCGGAGGGTGAAATCTGAAGACGAAAGCCAATGAGAAGCTTTTCTTCGAGATAGAGGCCCAACGAAGAGGAGGTTGCATATGTCTCTTCTGGGAAGAAAGAAAGCGAGAAGAAAAAGAAAAAGAAGAAGAGAAAAAGAAGAAGAGAAATATAGAGAAATAAAAGAAAAGAAGGAGGAGACCTAACGAAAACATGCCATCACCAGCGGCCAAAGGCACAACCGACAATGAGAAGGGAGAGAGCTAGAGATGTATCGATTTTAGTACCAGAGAGCGTCACCAATTTATTGATTATTTAACTCTTAAAGTTTAATAAATTCAAGTTAATTAAAGATTATCCAAAAACTATTCAAATTATTACGTAACATGCTAGCTCTTCTTGATCTAGTGTTTAATATTCTAGTTAATGGCTAAGACATCTAAAGTTTGATTTCAACCCACTCTATATAATGGTTATTAGATATGTTACATAACATTTTGAAAACTAATAGGCGCATGAGTGCATCTACCTATCCTATAAGACAAGGTGCATTAACCTCCGGAAGTCACAATCACAATCCATTGACATTTCTTTAAAGTTTTATGGGTAAATATTTGAGTTTTAGTTTAACAAAAAAAAGTTGAGGACTAAAGAAATTATGGGCCTACGACTACTATTATCATGTGATGATGTTATATGCACCCATAACATACATTTTTTTTACTCATACGTGATAATAATAAACTAACCATGATATTATCAAGTCCTAATAAATGTGAGATTAGAGAAGATTTAAGATGGAGAGGATCAAGAGAGTTGGAAATGAAGGAGATTGGCGGTTTGGACTTGGAGAATAAAAGAGAAAGTTTCGAGAATCAGAGAGATTGAGAAGAAAAGAATTCTCTTTCTTGATTTATGGCAAATACATAGCATCCTATTTATACAAGAGAGAGCTAGGTCTTTACAAAAATAATAAAGAATAAATAAATACAAAACATAATTCAAAATCTATAAGAGGAAACATGCTTGGATCGGATTGTGGATCCCAAAGTTATGAGAGTGACTTGTCCCAATGGTTCTCTCTCTCTTCCTATCTCAACATGTGACTTCTTCAAGAGACTCCAAGCTTCACATGTGACTTTGACTTCCAACGGCTAGATGAAGAGGTGTTCCACTCTGTTCACATGTTACTTCGCACACTCACGTACGGACCGCACACTTGGGTTGTACGGACGGACACTCTTTGTTCTTTGGTTGCTTTGAACTCAAGATACACATTACTTGCTTTACACTCTATCTTGAGTTTAACACTCCTCCTCAAGCTTGAATCCGCAAAGACATTTACGGTCAAGCTTTAAAGTTGTAATTCTCCACCTCGTTAAAAACGTTGGTGGAAAACCCAACTGGGACAAAACCAACCAAGGGAAAAATAACATGGTTCATTGTCACGGTTTAGACATGTCCACTAGTCCAAGTTTCGAATACACAAACTCACATACCTTTGAGCTTGCGGCCTTAGTGAATATATCCACTAGTTGGTCTGAACTCCTTGTGTAGCAAGGCAAGATTACCCCTTGTTCCATCTTCTCTCGGACCTTATGACAATCAACCTTAATGTGCTTTGTCCTCTCATGAAACATCAAGTTTGATGCAATGTGAATGGCGGCTTGGTTATCATAATGCGTTGTGATCGATTTTTGTGTGTCAACTCCCAAGTTCTTAAGCAATACCTTCAACCAAATGAGTTCATCCGTTAGCTTCCTCATGTCCCTATATTCGGCCTCCACACTTGAGCAAGACACCACCATTTGCTTCTTGCTTTTTCAAGTCATTAGATTGCCTCCAAGGAACGTGCAATACCCGGTGGTTGATTTTTGGTTTTGTCTATCCCCAGCCCAATCCGCATCACAATATCCAACAATGGTGGTGTTCTCATTTCGACCCATCTATACTCCTTTCTTCGAAGTTCCTTTTAGATACCTTAGGATCCGATCCACTATGTCCCAATGATGCGCCTTTGGAGCTTACATATGTTGGTTCACTTGGTTCACCGCAAAACATATATCCAGTCTCGTGATTGTGAGGTAAATCAATCTGCCAACCATTCACCGATATAAGCTCACATCGTCAAATGGTTCATCATCTTTCTCCCCCTTGCACATTTCTTTGTAGGCATCTTCAAGTGGAGTCTTGGCTATGCGGTTACCTATCACACTCATGAAAAGATCAAGTGTGTACTTCCTTTGGAATAAGAAGAGACCCTCTTTGGATCGGCAAACTTCAATCCCAAGGAAGTACTTCATTTCACCTAAATCCTTAATATCAAAAGCGGAATTAAGGTGTTCTTTGATACCTTTGATGTCATCCTTGTCACTTCCAGTGATAATGATGTCATCTACATAAATAAGAATGACAACAATCTCATTCATACCTTGGGAAGTAAAAAGTATGTGGTCGGCTTCAGACTTCTAGAAGCCATGATCTCGTAAAATATGACTCAACTTGTGATACCAAGCTCTTGGAGATTGCTTGAGTCCATAGATGGCTTTTCGAAGCCGCAATACATTTCCGGGTTTCACAGTGTGTACAAGACCAGGTGGAGGGCGCATATAGACCTCATCTTTGAGTTCGCCTTGGAGGAAGGCATTCTTGACATCTATTTGACATAAATCCCAATCAAGGTTAGTAGCTAAAGATAACACAACACGTACCGTATGGAGCTTGGCCACCGGAACAAAGGTATCATGGTAGTCTTCACCATATGTATGAGTGAAGCCTCTTGCCACAAGTTGAACTATGTGCCTCTTAATTATACCATCACTATTGTACTTGATTGTAAAGATCCATCTAGAAGTGACCGTCTTCTTGCCATGAGGTAGTTCAGATCCATCCCAAGTATGATTTTGGGTCATTGCATCATGCTCATTACTAACTGCATTACACCATACCTTGGGTTCTTTTGCCTCTTTATAGGTTTTGGGCACAAAGTCTTGATCAAGTTGGGTGACGAACGCTTGATGTTCAACTGGTATCGTGGCAAGATTACATACAACTTGGTGTGTATGTGCCTTGGCAATGTTGTTGAAGTATACTCTAGAGTCACTCTCAAGAGATCGCAACCTTTGGCTTCGCCTTAGGGTAGGAGGTTTTGGTGCTTCGATGACATCAATGTTCACCGGACTCATACCATTTCCAATGGTTTCCTTGTCCGTTCCACCTTCCTCTTGACTAGCATCCTACCGTCTGACATCCTCTTCCGTAGGCGTGGTCGTCCAAAGTTTGTTTGAACACCGCTTGTGTCATATATTCCTCATAATGTGGGGAACCATCTGGAGGTTTTCACACACATCACAGCTCTCGTCATGACTTGGTTGGTAACCTTTGAGGTTGTGCTCAAGTCACTAATCCCAAGCTTCTCAAGAAGCATGAAGAGACTCAAGGCACGGTTCGAAGCACTCTTTGACAAGTTTTGGAGGTTTTGCCAATCTTTTTCTTCATAACACCCTTTGTCTTCCACAAAAATCACCTCCTAGAGACCATTACATGTTGTAATTTGGGTATGTAGCACTTATAACCCTTTTGGGTGGTTGAGTAGCCAATGAACATGCCTTTCACACTCTTAACATCGAGGTGCGTCCTTTGTCCCCCTTGATTAAGTACAAAACAAACACAACCAAAAACATGTAAGTGGTCAATAAAAAGTTTGGTTTTATTGAGTACCTCAAATGGAGAAATGTCATGGAGCACTCTTGTGGGAATGCGGTTGATGAGATAGCATGCCGAGACAACAACATCACTCCAAAACCTCTTTGGCACATTAGCATGGAACATCATACACTCGACTAAGGTTTAAGAGATTTCCATACACCTTCTTGAGAATGTCCCATAGTTTCTTGGCATTCTCACAATAAGAGTAAGCTTCATGAATGGCCGGGTCTAGTGAGCTTTGGATGCTGACAAGAGCCATTTGGTATTCTTGGTACCACTTAGCCTTCTCTTCATCAACTGCCACCATCACACTTGTTTCGCCTTCTTTTTCCTTACCAACATATCGGACCGCCATCTTTGGAGCTTCACCTTCAATATGAGCCCAAAGTCCACGACCACTAAACACGGTCTTCAGTGTTCTTGCCCAAAACAAGTAGTTGACACCCTTAAGAGTCAAAAAGACATCAAAGTTCTTGGAGTTATCCATGATTCAACACCAAAACACTCTTTTACCCAACGGTCCAAGAGAGAGTTTCAAGAACAACAATGGAGGTTTTTGAGAAAATGAAAGAGAGTAGAGATTCGGCAAAAAGAAATGATGGTTTTTAGAGCTTATGGCTCTGATACCATGTGAGATTAAAGAGGATTTAAGATGGGGAGATTGAGAGAGTTGGAAATGAAGGAGATTGGCGGTTTGGACTTGGAGAATAAAAGAGAAAGTTTCGAGAATCAGAGAGATGGAGAAGAAAAGAATTCTCTTTCTTGATTTATGGCAAATACATAGCATCCTATTTATACAAGAGAGAGCTAGGTCTTTACGAAAATAATAAAGAATAAATAAATACAAAACATAATTCAAAATCTATAAGAGGGAACATGCTTGGATCAGATTGTGGATCCCAAAGTCATGAGAGTGACTTGTCTCAATGGTTCTCTCTCTTCCTATCTCAACATGTGACTTCTTCAAGAGACTCCAAGTTTCACATGTGACTTTGACTTCCAACGGCTAGATGAAGAGATGTTCCACTCTCTTCACATGTTGCTTTACACACTCACGTATAGACCGCACACTTGGGTTGTACGGACATACACTCTTTGTTCTTTGGTTGCTTGGAACTCAAGATACACATTACTGGCTTCACACTTTATCTTGAGTTTAACAATAAACATATGTACTCCTATAAATATACTTTTGTCTTAACTTTCTTTGTTCGAGTCGTAATTAATTTTTATCAATATATTAGATGACTAATCCTCTTCTGATTACAACTTGTTTTACTATGAATTTTTTTTTTTTAAAGTGATCTATTAAAAATTCTAAATCCGTTTGACCAAATCAACTTTGGCTCAAACAATCTATATATACTAAAAATACCTATTTGTGGCCTCCTAAGCTATCCACATCATCAACAATCTAAAATTCTTTCATATATCGCCACGTCAGCATATTTTTAGCATTATTTCCATCTCTTAAACTCTCGAAATCTTGTGCCAAAAAAAACACTCTCAAAATCTGCACAACTCCTCGGCTCCCTCTTCTAACGACATTAGGGTTTTACTTTTCAGTTCCATGACATGATTCATTTTCTCTGTTTCGCTGTCATTACATTTATTTCTATATACATTACTCTATTGATTTCTGGTTCCTTTTAGTTAGTTGGTTTTGTTTAAATCAATCGAAAACAAACTATCTTCTCATCTTCTCTCTGTTTCCATCGCTCCATTCAAATCTCATATGTTTTCCAGTTTTCGAGTGATCTTCTTTATCTTCTTATCGCTTCCCAGGCTGTACTATTCGAAATGGTGTCCTAGATTGAAGAGTTGGAGGTAAAAGAAAAATAGGAACAAAGCCAAGAAGGTTCATGAGTGAAGGTTGGTTACAATGACAGAAGATTTCTGAGAATAGAACTTTGTTATTGTATCTTTTACCAATTGACAATCCTCTTATGTTAACATTGTAGTGAACTTATTAAATTGCAATCTTTGATGGCTTAAATGAAATCTCAGTTGTCCCCAAATCACTGACATCAAAACTTTCTAATCCAAATAATCCAAATCCTTATTGTTTTATAAAACTTTTCTTTTTTGATAATTAAGTATAACATATGATGGAAAAACAGTGTTTTATGATAATCGAATACAGGTTGAGTACTCAGGACCAAATTTTTTAAGAGCTAATAAGAAACTTCGGAAGGCAAAAGAGTCAATGGAGTTGATCAATGATTTGATGGCCAAACAAAAGGTAATTACTATAATACATCTTTATATGATTAAAAACATCATTAATATGATTTGGTTTAACCCCTTCTGCAGGAGACAAATGATGGTGTGAAACTCTGGTGACAAAAAATTTTGGAATATAAGGACATGTTTGATATGGCTATAAGTGAATTAGACGAAGCCATGGAAGAAGAAAAAAGACTTCAAACTTTGATCCTAAGTCTTAGCTTCCTAAAGATGAAGCTGACGAGAGGAATTGCATTTTGATGTGTCTGTAGTTTTGACTTCAATTGATAGTGTGTTTCTAACGGTGGTTGTTTAATTGGTTTCAGAACTTAGATGTGGTTGCATATTAGAAATCTTGCATAATTAGTTTAAATATACAGTTTGTTTAATTGGTTTTGATTAACTGTGTTGTCTTCGTTCAATAGAGTTGAATAAAAAAGGGGCACTAAGAGCCTAAGAGTTCATTAGATTTAATTTACAAACAAACTAAAAAATTCAATAATTAGTTTACAGTATTGTACAATTTGGACTTAATGTGATTGGTTTCGATATTGCTTAATGTAAGAAATAATCAGTAGCCTACTTTAGTAGTCCTCTTCATGGTTGTATTGAAAAAGAAAAGTGACATATGGCTTATTTTTGACGTTCAAATTGTTTCTAAAAAAATCGAAGATAATAGATAACACTACTTTAACTTCTTCCATTATTCACTTACTTCATTCATTTTCCGATAAAAACCCAAATCCAACTTTATACAAACAATTCTCCAGAAAAATAGTATAAAAACATATTGAACAAACACCGGGCGCAGCCCAGTATATCATTTAGTGCTAGTTAATCTTATAATTTTCGTTGAGTAGAATGTCAATGTGTCAATGTCTCCATGATATATGATGTTTTACAATAAAAATGACATTGTTTTATTTGTTTAACTAAAAGTATTTCCTCAAAACGGTGTGGTTTTATATTTTCCTTATAAAATCCAAGAAAAAGACTTACAATACAAGTTAATGATAAATATTCTTCAATAATCATTAGTCTTTAAATACCAGAATTTATAATGTCAAGTCAATTTTTTGGTACTTTTTATAAAGAGAAATTAAGTGTAATGACAATGGATAAAATCAAAATTGGCAATATGACAAACGGGAAATGAATAGGAATTTGTTTTAAAAATATTGTCAAAATACTCTTATTATATACTTCAGTATATTTTAATAATAAATATTGCTAATAATATTATTGCCAGTTTATAATTTGAGTTGTATGTTTATTTTAAAATTTGGTCCAATTTATTTATAATTATCGCAGTAAATCTTTTATTATAAGTTTATTTTCAAATTTATAATAATATATTTATAAGTACCGCAATAAATTTTTCATTATCAATCCACACGATTTGTCATCGTTTATGATTTACGTTATAGTGTTAACAAAATCATTAGTCTGTTAAATAGATCATTATCATATCATTAATTTCCTCTTATTCATCTTATTTTTCTCCATACCCAATTTATTAGCGTCATAAACAAAATTTTATCAAGTCTACACAATTTGTTATCGTCATTTAACCAAGTACAGAAGGGTAAAAATTAAAATCATTGTTACTTTGTCAATTTAAAATTATCAATGTCAGATTCTTAATTTTAAAGTTATATATTGTTATTTGATTAAATCACCCTTCTAAAAATCTATACTGTATAAAGTGAATTTCCATTCTAAACCATTTCTAAATATATAGGGGGTAAGCTATTTGAGATGCACATGAGATGAACAATCAGGACTTGAAAATGAAGTAAGCAAAACAAAAAGAGTTCGATAGACATAACATGAATCTGCAATCGAAAAGAATTCTCTTTTATTGTTAAAAAAATTATCTGAACTGAAAATCAAGTAATTTTCATAGAAACAACACCAAAAACCAAATTGACTTAGTACTTTCTAGTGAGAAATAAAACACAGTATTATTTTCGTTTTACCAAACATTTAGTTCCAAGTATGGTAGTAATCCTGTCTCCATAAAATAAAGGAAGAAGAAGCCAAGACTAAGATAACTTAGTTTTTGGCTTAAGTTTAGTATTTACATATTTACGTTTGTCTTAAACTGTGTTTACTAGGCAATTATTAAGGAATATATCCCACATCAGAAGTTAAAAAAAATATTCTCTAGTATATATATGATATGAGTTTCTCTATTTATTGTCAATTGGTTTTAAGTTAGAAGCTCATATTTTAATATAGTATCAGAGCCCACGATCCATATTGTCCAACTCGATCTGACCCGAAGTTGGTTCAATTATCGACAACCCAAGGCCCAAAATTGGTGCCATCGATCTATCCCCGAACATAAGAGATTAATGGCCAAATGAGTCATTATCTCGAGGGGGCGTATTAGAGAATATATCCCACATCAGAAATTAGAAATGATCTTCTCCAATATATATGATATGAGTCTTTCTACTCATTGCCAATTGGTTTTGAGTTGGAAACCTATAATTTTAGCGACAACTATTGTGAAATTAACAAATTAAATATAAATCAAGCTTTAGTATTGGTGGTAAAAAGTTTTTGGAACATCCTTTGATTTGGTCCGGAACACTTTTTTTTTGGTTTGGACAATTAAAAGTATTGCCATAACTTACGTTCATGAACAGATCTTATTAAATTATTATAGAAATTTGGAATTTTTCAAATTAATTTTCTTCAATAATCTTATAATTAAACTTCATTGTTTATATAAAACTCTTCTTTACATATTTTTTTTTGAAAAGGGATTCACTATAAATAAACTTCAACATATGCATTAAAAAGAAAACTAGTCTCCTAAATAATATTATATATCATAACCTATTTTTCCTTACACAACAACAAGAATATTGGGTATTTATAACATAATAGTATAATATTTTTGACAATTCTGCTATTGTTATAATATTATTGTGTTTAAGATAGCGTTTATTTTTTTGTAAACGCTATCTTATCTTAGTACTAATAAATTTTGCGTATATTTTAAAAAATTTAACACGATAGATTATTTTTAATAGTAGATTCATCAATAAAAACATTATTAAAAGGTTAGACCGCAAAAAACACAAGAGCGGAACACTTAAAAATATTTGGCTCCAACCAAATTTCTCAATTCCTAAAAGACCTAAAAAATTTCTTAATCCCTTTCACTTCCGTGTCTTTGATTTTACTAATCTTCTTCTCTCTCACACAAATCCTTCGTTAAGCCTCTTCTTCTTTTGCTTGTGTATGCACTTTTTGACACTTTCTGATTCTAAAATCAAAATCTTTGAACCTTAATTACTCTTCTGTCGATGGTGTTAAGGTCTCCATCCTCGTTCTTTGATTCCTTTTAATTTTCATTTTTCTTAGCTTTCTTATTTGCTCACAGAACCTTTGAATTCATGAGCGATTTCGTAGTTATTGCGTTGCTTCTTTGAATTTCTGTTTGATTTGGTATATGATGAACGGATCTAGGTGAGATTATTAGAATCCCTATTTGTATGGATGAGATGTGATTAAAGCAGATGAAGCCGATCTAGCCTTTTTCGAAATGACGATTCTCGATCTTTTGATGACTCGTCATGAGAATCCTTCTAGGAGTCTAATCTATGGAAGAAGGATCCTTGATTTCTCAGGTACTCATTCGAGATCTAAGCTTCCCCAATTCCTAGGTATTTTATTTTTATCATTGTGTCTATTTTAATCTCCTTTTAAGAGTTTGTGTCTGACTCTTGGTTTGTTGGTACGATTTTTTCAGGGCACAAAACATAATCTGATTCAGAAGTCTTATAATCTTTGGAGCTGATACCAAATTCTTTTCTCAACAATTTTATCCTCTAGCTTTCCCTCAACTTTAGCTTGTTCTGTTATTTCAGGTGTTTCCAATGCCTTTACCACTTCAACAGGCTGAGTCTCAACTTTTTCAGAGGCCTCTTACTTTGTCTCGACTCTAAAACCTCTTCATCTCTGATTCTGGCTTTTGTAGTCTCTACATATACTTCTCTAACATATATAATATCAACTGGATCCACCTGTTTTCCTTCAGCTTCATCTGTGGATTCAGAAACATTAAGTTTCACTTGTTCAACTACCTTCTCACCATTTTCATGTTTCTCTGCATATTCCTCTGCTTTTACAACTGCATGTGAGTCTTTCTCTGGCTCACCAGAAACAGTCCTATAAATCTGCTCCTCTTTGATAGACTCCGGTTTAAATCTGATGTTAGTTTATCAATCACCACATCCGATGTAACATTCTCTTTCTCCATCAACTTAGCTTCCTCGTTCACCTTGTATACCTCTTTATGATTTTTGTTAATTTGTTGCAGATTTATGAAAGATTTGATACAGACTGCATGATGCATGTTGACGATGCTCGTCTTGAATATTTTGCCAAAAAGGTCTAGTATTTTATTTTGTTGAGTAATTACAAGATTCATGGATAGAATATTTGCAGATTCTGTTCTTTTTTGGTTACATGTGCTCCCAAATATTAGAGATTCTGTTCGGGTACTCACATCATTCAAAAGCTCAACTATTTTGATGTCCACACTTTATAAGTTGCCATTATAAACATAAAAAAAAGAATAAAATTGGGAGCTTAATTCTGGTATAGGTTAATCATGTTTTGTAGGGAGGAGTAATGATCTTTAGCAATTCCCAATTAGATTTGGTCAGGCTTTAAGTGTTTTTGATGTCGCAGAAAGAATAAATTTGATGTCCACACTTTATAAGTCGTCATTATGTGTTCTTGACGAGTGAGACCAACTGCAGTTTTATTGTTGTATAAATTTGTTTCATTTGAATGGTAGTTATTAATTTTTCACTCTCCTTTCAGATATGGAACAACTAAAACGTATGCACGACAAACCTTTATTTCAGGGAAGATAAAGATCATGCTTTACACTCAGAGAGCATATATACTTCTTTTGGAGATGGAAGGTTTGTAATTGACTTTTTTTTAGGGTTCTATGATTCAGTTACAACAAAGAATTTTATTGCGTGGCTAACCCTTTGGGTGACACATTGGCAGGAAATTTGGTCTTGATGACAACACTATCGAGGAAATTTGGTTTTCATGACAACACTATCGGAGAAATTTGGTCTTCATGACAACACCATATGTATTATGTATATATGGAAATGCAGGCGCTTCCTTCAAGATCTCACCCTCATATGCAGAGTTCTTATGGAGGTTATAATATGAGCGGCATCAGAATCTCCACCACTTAGACTATTGTTGAATAGATTTTTGTTTATGATAAGAGGAAGAACAACTTAACTATATCTAGCATGATTGAACATGTCTTTGTAAACTATTATTATTGTTATTAATATTATTGATATAGTTTTGTAAATTAAAATTGGAGTTTTTAGAATTTAAAATTTGAAAATTAGAATCTAAAATCTAAAATTCATTTAAAAGATAGACCAGAATATGAAAATAAATATTGTTACAAAACAAACACTATTATGTAATTTTAAATTGCAAATTGAAATGCACTTTAGTATACTATAATACAGTAGCATCTCTAAAAACCGTTATCTAAAGTGTCCGACCTATTATGACGGACGACGATAAAGTGTCTAAAAAAACGTTATCATATCGTATGATAGCATTTTTCGGGCGCTATTTCCTGTAGTTTTAAGCACATGTTTAGATATACTATGTCTGAATGGTGACACCGTTTAAAACAACCATTTGGAAAAATGAGCGTTTGAAAACAAAATTTGTTTGAAAATAACAGTTGGAAAATAGCGTTTGGCAAAAAAAGTATTTTCAAAAGAAGATCATTTGTTCAAAGGTTAATGTTGAATGGTGACACTGTAACAGTTAGACAGTGTCACCAACTATTCTAAACAACTATTCTAGAAATTATGTAAAATTGATATGTAAGGTCATCTCCCTCTGTGGTCTCTGAGTGGGTATCAGACTTAAAAAAATTAAAATAATAGAAGTATGAAAGAGAAGTAGAACCGTCTCTCATTTGAGATAGACACTAGAGACCCATAAACCACGTGTCTTTATCTGATTGAAAAAAGCCTTTTAAAAAATAAAAATAAAACTAAATTCTTGTAAAATATTAATATTTTATTATTAAGAACTTCAATATAAACATCACTCGGTTGGAGATACCTAACAATTTATAATTGATATGTAAAATTTGATTAAACAACTATTCTAAAAATTATTAAATAACGTATAGTTTAACATTTTTGATATAATTATTATTTTTAAAATATTATTTATAAAGTAGATAATCGTAAATCACTTTGAAAGATTACAAGAACTGCTATTCTTATTGATTTATAAACTCTCTCAAAACCAAACCTTGTCTCTCAAATTCTTAATGGAACAACTCTCCAAAAATTTTTATTTATAGAACTAGGCTAACCCTATTCTACTAGGATCTAATTTACATAAATCTTATCATTTTATTTGATCTTATCTCTAGATCAGCTAACTCTTTCTAGAAATAACTTCCTGCCCAAATTAGGAATTATCCAATAATTTGCATAATGCGAATCATATGATGTTAACCTTAAATCATAGTTATGCATAAATTTAAAAATAAACGATTGTTTATAAATACAAATGGTCGTTTCCCAATCTGCTTTTCGAATGTAACCAATTAAACCCACCATTTGGCAGGGTTTTGTAGGAAACAGATTTATTAGTTTTTGGGGGCTTCAGTCTAATTTTTCTAACTGGAAAACCAATTGAAAAATACTATTATATTAATATTTATATGATTGATAGAGTACAATGAAAAAGAAAAAAACACATGTAAAGATTCAATTATTTACGAAATGTCATACTCGTACATCACTAAGTCACAAAAGACAACCAATTTCTACTAATTTGATTAAAATTTAGAAATATAAAGAAAAATGAGTGAATGAATCACGTGGAAAAATTCTTCCCAAAATCTTGAGGAGAGCAGAAGATGACATTTTGTTGCTTTCCCCTATGTGGTTCCAGTTTAGAGAACCTGCGATAACGTTAACACGTAACAAAGCCCTCGTCCACTGAAACTATAATGTGAAAAAAAGAAAGACAAAATAATAATAAATATGGAGATCATTACAGTATTAGGAGTAGAACATATTAAGAAAGGAGACAAAATCAGTAAAAAGTAGAAGGCAATTATAGTTTTAGAAAATATTAATTGACAAAATTAGAAAAGAATGTCAATAAAAAGGGTCATTTGTGACCAGAAATAAAGAAATGAAGCCTATCACTCTTCTAGCTCTCCTCTGTCAAGTTTCAGTCTTAGAGCAGCAATGTCTCTATTTCTGAAACCATTCCTCTTCCTATACGACACCACTCTTAGCCTCCTCTTGCTTCTGGTAACTCATAACTCTCCCATTATATAAATTACTTTATGAATTTATGTAACCGTATATGTAATTAATACTTATATCTCATATATATGTGCATGAATCAGACTAATGGATGGAGTCTTGAAGATGCAGCAGCAGCCCAACAGAGGTTTGAAGCAGACAACAATGCTTTAAAGTCTGAATGGTTCCAAATCCAATTTGTGTGGAGAAAAACTAGGAGTATTGTACTACTTCCACTGTTTAAGGGTTTAGTGGTTATGTGTTTGGTTTTATCCATCATAGTGTTCATAGAGAGTTTTTACATGAATATTGTGATACTCTTCGTCAAGTTATTTAGACGTAAACCCGAGAAAGTGTACAAATGGACGGCCATGCAAAAAGATGTCGAGGTTGGACCCGACAACTACCCAATAGTTCTTGTACAAATACCAATGTACAATGAGAAAGAGGTATCTATATATAAGTCTCTACCGCATATAATATATAGTACAAACTAACGATAGATTGATGCATGAAACTGTCTTCTCGATGCAGGTCTTTCAATTATCTATAGCGGCAGTATGCTGTTTGGAATGGCCATCGACCCGTTTGGTAGTTCAAGTTGTAGATGATTCTACGGATCCGGCCGTGAGGGTAAATTGCTTCTTATAGAATACATATATAGTAACACCTGTTAATAAATATATATATATATATATATATTCTTACATATATGAGAACAAGTGTTAGGAATAAAAATGATAAATAATTATATAGCTTTGCATTCTTTAAGAAAAAAGGAAAAGAAAACAAGAAGATCGGCCATCTATGTGGCCCAAATTAAGGGCCTGCCTAATTGTATTGAAATTATATTCTTTTTTCATATAATTTGAATTCTCCATTTTACGTAGACACATGAAATACATATAATCGAAAGTAGACACACGCATTTACATTGTATAATGAATGTGAAAGAGGAGGCATGCAGGAAGGTGTGGACATAGAGATTGCAAAATGGCAAAGCCAGGGAATAAACATAAGATGTGAAAGGAGAGATAACAGGAACGGCTACAAAGCGGGAGCTATGAAAGAAGCTCTCACACATAGCTACGTCAAGCAATGCGACTTCGTGGCCGTCTTCGATGCTGATTTCCAACCCGAGCCTGATTATCTCACTCGGACCGTTCCCTTCCTCGTCCATAATCCTGAGGTTGCTCTCGTTCAAGCCCGATGGATTTTTGGTATGTTTAGCATATATTCATTCCTTGTTTTTATAGAAGATCTTTTCAAAATTGTAATGACAATAAGCGCCGTTTTTGTTTCAGTTAACGCAGATAAATGCATGATGACGAGGATGCAAGAGATGTCCCTCAACTACCATTTCAAGGTGGAGCAAGAATCAGGGTCTACGAGACATGCTTTCTTTGGGTTTAATGGTAAGATCGGTTTGAATCATCTAAGCATTATTCAGATAGTTAACTGATTAGCCATAAAACTCGAGTTTAGGACCAGACATAAATGTAAGTGAAAGTGATGTTATAATAATAGGAACGGCGGGTGTGTGGAGAATATCGGCAATGGAAGCAGCAGGAGGATGGAAATCAAGGACCACTGTAGAGGACATGGACTTAGCTGTTCGTGTTGGTCTTCATGGCTGGAAATTTGTCTACCTCAACAACCTCACTGTAACCACGTTTTTCTTTCTTTTTTGGAATATTAGTCACTATCCATTTATATAAGATGCGAAAACATCAGAATAAATACATTATAATATCAGTCCAACTCATTTCGTCGTAGTATCACTTGGTTTATTTGGCGTTTTGCAGGTTAGAAACGAGCTACCAAGCAAATTCAAGGCATACAGATTCCAGCAGCATAGATGGTCCTGTGGTCCGGCGAATCTATTCAGGAAAATGACGATGGAAATTATTTACAACAAGGTCTTCTTTTTTGTCACTTTATTCATTCATACCCCACGTGTCACTATCTCATTTGTTCTGGTTCTTTTGGTCTCTAGAAGGAATAGACCCCATAGTGACAAGCAGGGTGTCTTGTATCAACTACTGGGGTCAATCTCCAAATGCACGTTCGATCACTAATTGGGTTACTCAACCACGTGTCCCTCTCTTTATCACTAGGTGGAATATGATAGCTACGATATCGTATATTAATTAGTTGGGTTAATTAATTAGGATTTGTTTGGTTTCAAAGGAAAAATGTCACTTTAACCTTGCAAGTTAGCGAAAATCGTTGATTAAACATTGAATTTTGAATGTGGTTGATTAAACCTTCAATTTGTTTGTTGACTTTTAAAAAACCTTTACTTTGCGTTGACTAGGCCAATTTAACCTTTCGCGAAAATGAAATCAAAATTGACTCTGAAATCGAAAGCCAAATTGGAAATTGGAAGTTTGATTCACTTCTTATCTTCGTTATGACAACATTTTAAATCAATGAATTTGAGCTCATTCTTGAAAGAAAAGAGCAAATCAAGCTTATGGATTCTTCATAACAAAGATAAGAAGTGAACCGAACTTCCAATTTCTAATTTGGCTTTCGATTTCAGAGTTAATTTTGATTCCATTATCGCGAAAGGTTAAATTAGCATAGTCAACGCAAAGTTGAAGATTTTTTAAAAGTCAACAAAAAATTGAAGATTTAATCAACCACATCCAAAGTTCAATGTTTAATCAATGATTTTCGCAACTGGCAAGGTTAAAATGATATTTTTCCCGTTTCAAAATGGGAAAATTGTCAATTTAGCCTTGTATTTACCGAAAATGGTTGATTTAACTTTGAACTTAAAATGTGGTTGATTAAATCTTCAATTTTTTGTTTACCTCTGAGAAACCCTCAACTTTGCGTTGACTAGGCCAATTGAATTTTTCACAAATCTAAAATCAAAATTGACTATGAATTCGAAAGCCAAATTGGTTTTTGAAAGTTTGATTCACTTCTTATCTTCGTTTTGAAGAACTCCTAAGCTTGATTTGCTCATTTTCTTTCAAGAATGAGCTCAAATTCGTCATTTTAAAATATCAAAGACAATATTTTAAAATGACGAATTTGAGCTCATTCTTGAAAGAAAATGAGCAAATCAAGCTTTGGAATTTTTCAGAACGAAAATAAGAAGTGAATCGAACTTTCAAAAACCAATTTGCCTTTCGATTTCAGAGTCAATTTTGATTTTAGATTCGCAAAATGTTCAATTGGCCGAGTCAACGCAAAGTTGAGGGTTTTTTCAGAAGTCAACAAAAGATTGAAGGTTTAATCAACCACATTCAAAGTTCAAGGTTAAATCAACAATTTTCGGTAAATACAAGGTTAAATTGACAGTTCCATTTCTTTCTTAGTCGAACATATATAAATATTATTAATTCATAACATATGAATCTTTTGGAACAGAGAGTATCAATGTGGATGAAGTTGTATGTGATCTACAGTTTCTTCTTCGTAAGGAAAGTGGCAGTACACTTCTTGACATTCTTCTTCTACTGTATAATAGTGCCAACAAGTGTCTTCTTCCCTGAAATTTGCATTCCTTCTTGGTCTACCATTTACCTTCCCTCTTTGATTACTATCTTCCACACCATGGCTACTCCCAGGTACATTTTGTATATATAGAATTTTATTCACTAATCAAGATCAATTTGTCTTCTAACTTCTTTTTAATGCGTGTATATATCTGAATCAACGTCTAGATCCTTCTACCTCGTGATATTCTGGATTTTGTTTGAGAATGTAATGGCTATGCATCGAACCAAAGGAACTTGCATTGGCCTACTTGAAGGAGGAAGAGTAAACGAATGGGTTGTGACTGAGAAATTAGGAGATGCTTTAAAAACTAAGTTACTCTCTCGGGTCGTCCAACGCAAATCTTGTTTTCAAAGGTAAAGAATAAACAACTTTTTTATATTAAAAAAGATAGAAGAAAAAGACGTATATATATATATATTTCCTATATTGAACATTTTCGTCTTTATTACAAAAGTTGTGGTGTATTGTTTCCAACGATTACAAATCCTACTTAAAATAAGATAAAAAATCCATGTATGATTTTGTTACAGAGTAAATTCAAAGGAAGTGATGGTGGGGATATACATATTAGGATGTGCACTGTATGGAGTGATCAATGCCCACACATGGTTACATTTCTATCTGTTTCTACAAGCCACTGCATTTTTCATCTCCGGTTTTGGTTTTGTCGGAACCTAAGAACCTTCCCCAATATTCAGATCAATTAAATATCCATGTTTTATTTATTGTTATCAAAATATCATTTATACCTCATATCATGTTGTATAACGAATAAAATGCTTGCTTGTTTGAGTGCATAAAATCACTTTGTATTTGTTCCCATTATTAATTTATTATCCTTTTGGTTGTCGGTTTAATACTTGGACTAGTAATATTGCTCTCTAATAATATACTTGTATCCTATATAAAGTTTAAATGGGTTGGTTGCTCCCCATTGCTTACCACCTATATTTTTTAGAAAAATTACATTTTTTAATTATATATATGAAATATCAAATGATCAGATTTCTCATATACGTAACTTATATAAACATGCTATTTTAAGAGGAATTTGAAGCAGTGCTCTTTTTTAAGTATTAATTAGGCAACAATTTTCTTCTAATATTGATAGATTTGTAAGACCAAATTGCTCTTTTCTTTTTTCTTTGAACCCTCAATGCTGCTTTTCTCTCTTTCCTTTCTCTCTCTCATTTTCTATCTTCTTCTTCACCGTTTATAGAGAGATAAACTTCATAAACTTCATCGTTCTGCAATTTTTTTCTCAATTTTGATTTTCAATTTCAATTTTAAATGGTGAGCAATTCCGATTTTGATTTCATCTATCCTCACTATTCTTTCTCTTTTATGCTCTTTCTTTCATTTCTTCATCTTATTTCTCACGTTCTACATCTTCTCTCAACTTTTTCTTTTTTTTATTTCTTTTCTCTTAGCTCTCTCTCTCTTTTCTTCCTCTTCTCTTTATTTGATCAAAGTTTTGATTTTGGGTATCTATTATGTTTCAATCTCAATCTATTACTCTTTGATTTGAATTTCGAGCTTGAATACACTCTCCGCCTACATGCCAGCTAAGACTCTGGTCCCTTGAGTTTTGTTTTGTTTTTTGGTTACTATTACCTTACCTTATTCCTACCCGTACCATATTGTCGTCGCCTATGCCCGATCTATTTTCTTGTAGTCGCTAAGTCTTCTGGCAACTATTACTTTACCCTACTACTTTCGTCTCTGCATGCTATGTCTGGTCGTAGTCGCTAACTATTTTCATATCACATGGTTGCTCTTAGGTAGCTGTCAGATTATGTGAAATTACGAGTAGGATCAGATAAAGAATAAGGATCTTTAGTGGATTCACCGAATTGTTTGATCAGGACGACGCAACCTAAGATTGTCAATGCATCTCGCCTCCACAGGTTAGGTCACTCTCTTCTCTGATCTTCTATTTTTAGATATATCAGTATGAGGCGATTTCATTTCCCATTTTTAGTTCTGTAGTAACTGATTTTATTTTGCTCGACTGGTATGTGACTTAGTAATCGCTAAATTGTTTGTATATGATACGCCTAGTGTTACCGAGCAACTTGTTATGTAATCCTTGGTCGATAACAACTCTATTATGTGACTTCGTAATCAATACATTTTGTTGTACGCACTATGTGACTTAGTAATCGCTAAAGTGGTTTGTATACGATACACTTAGTGTTACCTATTAACTTATTATGCAATTCATGGTCGATACCATCTCTATTATGTGACTCGTACATTCATTTGTGCACACTACACTCAGTGTTACCCATAACAGGTTTTGTAATCCGTGTTCGATAACATCTCTCGTACCTTCCTAATTGCATTTTTTTTCCTTCACTTTGTCTTCTCTTATTTGTAGTATGGGCCACGACAAGTTGCCAACTCGTATCATTGCTGAAGGTTTGGTGCCCAACGAATGGCTCGCATATTGCTATAGTGTTGGACAAGATTTTAAGAGACTTGACATCATGTCCTGAGATCACCACCTTATCAATGTCCGCATGAGCCTTCCTTTCTCTCACCACCTACGCGCGCTCCCTGTTAAATGAAAATTGTATCTGTTACATCACTATATATCACCTAAATGAAATTTGTATCAGTTACATCACTCCGTCCAATTCCTCTCGTATATACTGCACATTAAACGCCCAATCACTTCATAATTTTCACTTTTACAGCTACTCTTCTCTAACAGGCAGAGCCCTATCTAACATGTCTCTTTCCTAATTAATATTAATGTCTAATTGCTTTTTATAATTACCAAACAATACTATTTGGCCTGAGACTATTATGGTCTTTCTGGCCATGGGCCCATAAGCAGATTCTACATTTCAAAAATGAAATGTGTAGTTATGAGGTTTCACAAAATTTTGTGTATATTAGACCAATTTACTCAATTTTAATGCCATGAACCATTCGTCCAAATGGCTTAGCCCACTTTGGACTGTTTCTTAGGCACTCAGCTTTAATTCTTGTCTATCCATTGGGGGATTTTTTTTCTTTCATCTGAATCTGAATTATATTAATTTGGAGGATTACAAACCATAGAAGATGAATAATAAACCACAAAAAGAATAAAAAATTAAATGTCAACTTTAAGCTGTGACAAGAAATTATGCTATAATTATTTTTCAAAGAAATACTATTCATTGAGAAAGCTCTTTGCAAATGCCGCTATATCTTTGTCTTTGCCTCTGTTGTATAACTTAGGAGTAATGTTTGGAGGCTTCTATAGCTCCAGCATTGCTCCCCTTTGGTAATTTCTCTTTTGTTTTGTCTCTAGTTTCCACCTGTGATGATGGTGGTTCAGATATACTAATGTAAGGAGTGGGAAAGGTTCGACCACTCTGATAACGAAGATTTTAGGTCTTCACGTTGTCAAATCCTTATAGTATATAAGGTGTCGAACCAAAGTAAGCTGCTAACATTCAGGGTATTGATGGCTATCAAATTTCAAGCAAAATCAAACAATGGTGGTGATTCTGTCAAAATCATCTAACGGAAGCACACAAAGAAACTATCATGAGGGTAACTATCTAACTGAATATCAAAACTGAGCAGAAATAAAAAATAGAGAATTAATCCTAAGGGTACTGAAAAACAGAGCATGCAAACAGAGAAATTAAACCACAAATAGAGCACACAATCGAACGCAATCAAAGGTAAAGACGATCTAAGCCTAACGATGGGTTTCAGATCTCATCTAGCAACCTAACAGGCAAGACCGGGTTAAGGATACGAATAAAAAACAATCAAGCCATTCCCATGGTTAAGAAATCTCAGCTTGAGCATGACCTAACCCAAATCCCTTGGTGATCATACGTTCAAACTGGCATGAAGAACCTATTCTACACAACTAACTGGTGCTCTGAACAACCAATCCCTTGGGTCAGAACCAACAATCCTAGATGGAACCTAAGCTTAGCATATCATCAAACACCTTCCGGGCAAGAAAACTACGAATCAGATTTCAAGTGATCAAGTTGAAATAAGCAGTGAGAACATTCAATCTAGTAAAACCTATGACAGAATTCAAGCAACAAGATCAAAACCCAGAATCAAGCCTAGATCTACTCCATCTCCTCACGAGACCCTAAATGAATTACTCACTAACCATAGATAGGTACTCAGCTTTAAACATAGAAACAGAAAGCATAATGAAAGACAGAAATCATAGACTGAATGTCGATCCGATGTATAAGCCAATCAAGCAGAAGAGAAGAAAGTTTGGACCAGAAAGGACCGAAGCCGTAATTGATGAAGTCAAGAAATTGGCCGATGTCGGATCTATTGTCAAGGTCCAGTACCCAGATTGGTTAGCTAACCCTGTATTCATTCCCAAGAAGAATGAGAAATGGCGAGTCTGTGTGGATTTCACCAATCTCAACAGAGCATGTCCAAAGGATAGTCCCACTTCCGAACATCAACGGAATCATCGAAGCAACGGTCGGAAACGAACTGCTTTCATTTATGGATGCATTCTCGGGATGTAACCAAATCCAAATACACCTAGAAGATATGGAAAAGACATCATTCATCACACAGTGAGGGACTTACTGCTACAGAGTAATGCCATTCGGCTTAAAAAATGCGGGAGCAACCTACCAGCGCTTGGTCAACAAAATGTTTGCAGAACAACTCGGGCAAACAATGGAGGTTTATATAGACGACATGCTAGTCAAGTCATTAAAAGAGGAAGACCACGTTGACCATTTGGCGAGATGCTTCCAGACGTTGAACGAAGACCAAATGAAACTTAACCCGGTGAAATGTATCTTCGGAGTAATTTCGGGAGAATTCCTTGGATACATAGTCACTCAGAGGGGGATCGAGGCTAACCCCAAGCAGATAAAGGCAATTCAAGAACTACTTTCTCTGAAGAACAAACAGGAAGTTCAACGACTAACTGGCCGAATAGCAGCAGTAAACCGATTCATCTCACGCTCTACGGATAAGTGTCTCCTATTCTACAGCTTATTACGAGGAAGCAAAGAGTTCAAGTGGGACAAAAAGTACGAGAACGCCTTTTCCGAAATGAAAGAGTATCTATCGACTTCGCTAATTCTTGCCAAACCCGAAGATGGAGAGCCACTATACTCATACATAGCGGTCTCTGCATCGGCAGTAAGTAGTGTGCTAGTCCGAGATGACAGAGGAACTCATCACCCAATATTTTGTACAAGCAAGTCTTCGGATGGGGCCGAGTCAAGATACCCGACTACAGAAAAACTTGTGTTAGCGGTAGTAACCTCGGCAAGAAAGTTACGCCCTTATTTCCAGTTACATACTATCATAGTATTGACAAATCACCCATTATGAACAATTCTGCATAGCCCAAACCAATCCGGAAAGTTAACCAAGTGGGCCATAAAGTTAAGTGAATACGATATCGAATACGAAGGGAGAACAAGTGCAAAATCTCAAGTGTTAGCAGATTTATTGGTTGAACTAGCACCTGAATTAGAGCCATTTGAGTCAGAAAATATGCTTAAAACTTGGAAGATCTATGTGGATGGATCGTCATCACAATATGGTTTCGGAGTCGGAATCCGACTTGAGACTCCAACAGGAGAGATCCTAGAACTGTCCTTCCGACTTGCATTCCCAGCATCAAATAATAAGGCCGAATATGAAGCTCTAATCACAGGGATTAGGTTGGCAAAAGAAGTTGGGGAAACAGAAATAGAATGATATTGTAACTCACAACTAGTAGTGAATCAGGTGAATGGAAGCTACGACACCAAAATGATCGAATGGAAGCGTACCTCAAAGTTGTCAAGGAATTGACAAAGGATATCAAGTTCCGAGTCAACAAAATCTCTAGATTAGAAAACACTTCAGCCACCGCCTTAGTTGCTCTAGCATCCATGACAGACCTCGTCCAAAGAAGAATTATTCCAGTAGAAAGTATTGATCGTCCAAGCATAACACTACTGAAAGGAGATGATGAACTCGTATTGATAATCACCAACAATGCAAATGATTCTGATACCAAAATGCAAGACACAGAGCAAGTGGGCGAACATAAAGCTGACAGGCGAGACGAGATACTCGAGTATATCGTAGATGGAAAAGCTCTAGAGGATAGATGGACAACACATCGACTAAAGGCTAGATGTGCACCTTACGCTCAACTCAACGGAAAATTATTTTGTTGAAGTACAAACGGAATCCTCCTAACTTGTATTCATGGCAACGAAGTTAACGAGATCATCAAAAGGACGCATGACGGAGCTGGTGGAAACCACAACGGTGGTAGAACACTTGTACCCAAAATTCAAACCTTGGGATACTATTGGCCGACAATGGCTAAGGATTGTGCACAATATGCAACAAAGTGTGATAAGTGTCAACGACATGGACATGTTATCCCTGCTCCAACAGAAGTGTTAACAACAACAATAATGCCATATCCATTTATGGAATGGCCAATGGATATAGACGGACTGTTACCAACATCTCGGGAAAAGCACTTCATGCTTATCATGACCGATTACTTTTAAAATAGGTTGAAGCTTAATCTTACTCGCATATTAAAGACAGAGATGTGGTAAAATTCATATGGAAGAATATCATCTGCCATCATGGACTACCTTACGAGATCGTGACAGACAACGGAACTCAGTTTATCTCGGCAATTACTAATTTTTCCTCTAAGTGGAACATCCGAGTAAACAAGTCCACTCCAAGGAATCCACAAGGAAACAGACAAGCCAAAGCTACAAACAAGCAGATACTAAATGGTATCAAGAAAAGGCTAACAGAAAAGAAAGGAAATTGGGTTGCCAAGTTGGATGGAGTACTTTGGTCGCACCAAACGATACCAAGACGCCCAACAGGACAAACTCCTTTTTCCTTATCTAATGGAATGGAAACAATGGCTCCAGCTGAAGTGGTGATCCCAACTTTGCGCCGAGAACGCTTCCCCGGAAACGAAAGCTCCAACAATGAGGCAATAGAAGAATGCCTCAACGACTAGGAAGAAGAATGCGATGAAGCACTTCTCCGAGTTCAAAACTATCAACAACAAGCGGCAAAATAATACAACAGAAAAGTTTGAGGACGACAATTTGCAATTGGAGACTTGGTTCTCTGAAAAGTGTTGAGAACACAGCATAACTTAATGCCAGAAAATAAGGTGCCAACTGGGAAGGCCCATACATAGTTTGTGAAGTTGTAAAACCAAGAGTTTACAAAATCGCAACAATGGAAGGCGAGATGATTCCACGGAGTTGGACTTCCATCAACTTAAAGCGATACTACAACTGACGACTTGCCAACTCGGCAACTTAGATGCATTATATGACGTATCTTTACTTACAAAAAAAAACAAATAAAATAAGCATGTAATCAGAACTACGTCTTGGCTTGATCCCTCCGGGTATATAGGTAGCCTACGGGTGCAGCCAAAACTAAATAAAATTTTTATAAATCCTCATCTCGGGTCTAAAAAAAAAAAAAAAAAAAAAGGGTTACACCCTAACTTCTATAAAGACGAGTTCAGATTCTCGCAAAAAACAAAATCAAGTCTTAAAAACTCTTGTGTAAATATTCGAAGCCGAGTCTTTCTCGCTGGTTCTTAAAATCCCGTTTAAAATAGCCGAGTCTTAAATCCTCGCTGAGATGGAACTCTTGAAAATAATAGGGTTAAGTCGAAAACCCTACTTAAGCCGAGACCAAGTTCTCGCAATTACAAATAAATTTTTTGGCAAAGCAGAATTACTAAAATTTAAAGCCGAGTCTTAAAATCTTACCGGGTCGCAAAAATCCCGCTCATATATAAGCCGAGTCTAAATCTCACCGAGTCCATAAAATCTCGCTCAATCTTAGCTGAGTCAAAAATGTCGCACAAATTAAGCCGAGTTTAAATCTCGCCGAGTCTTTAAGAACTCGCTCACCTTTAGCCGAGTCAAAAACCTCGCACAAATTAAGCCAAATCTAAATCTCACCAAGTCCCTAAAATCCCGCTCAATTTTAGCCGAGTCAAAAACGTCGCACAAGTTAAGCCGAGTCTAAATCTCGACCAGTCATTAAAAATGCTCGATAATATAAAACTCGTGTCAAAATAAGACGAGTTAACTAAATTATGCCAAAGCTTAAAGATCTTGAGTCTTAAAACCTCATCAAACAATCTTTGAACTTGAGTCTTAAAAAGAATAATATCTTTGTTTGAGCCATATCGGTTGAAACCCCGAATAGGAACACAGACAATTTTGAAATCCTTTATACAAACCTTTAGAGCATCCTCGGACCCAGGAGCAGCAACCTCGATGGGATCCACCTTATACGCGAGGACCTCGTTCCAAGCCAGAGCAGCTTCCTCTAGAAGGGGAGACTCACAGAACTCGAAACTCGGCATGACCATATCATATGGAAGAAGAGTCTTGATAACCTCCGTATCCATAAGAGCCTTGGTCGAAGCAAGCCCAGAAGACCCAAAGGAGATAATATCACTATCATACGGAGACTTCCTCTTCAACAGACACTCTAAAAGCTCATCGTAACCGCACACTTGAGCATAACTCAGGCGATTGGTCAAGCTTGCGTCAAGGTAGTCAAAACGATCTTCTTAAGGCGCTCAACCAAAGAGACTAAAACGAAAATAAGAAACCTCATTAGCATTTTGAATGTGCAAAAGAATTAAGACATTAAATTCCACCTTGGAAAGTCCCGATTCCATTCTGAAGATAGGAGATTGCGTCTTTGTTCTTCTCGGCCGCTCGGAAAGCAGAGTCCTTGAAATCGGCTGTATACTTTGAAGCATCTTAAGAGTAGAAATCTTCTTCTCGTAATTAAGATCAGTTTGAGCCACCGACAGAGTGGACTTAGCCTCAACCACTTCCTGATGAGACTTCTCTACTTGATTTGACAACTCATCAAAACAGAGAGAATTGTTCTCCTCGGCAATCATAGCCTTCTCCTTTCCAAGAAGAACCGAGTTCATCTGAGCCATTGCCTAAAAATAAAAAAGAAGAAGGAAGAGNTGCCTAAAAATAAAAAAGAAGAAGGAAGAGAATAAGACAAGTTAAAGTAACAGTAATCAAGTCGGGTAGAATAAACCAACAAGTTGAAACTAACCGAGACTATAATCTTTGCTGACTGGATATACTCCTTCTTATTGTGCATCTCGGAAACAGGAGGAAGAGACTCTATCGTGTCTCTAAGAAAACGCATTAAATCGGCTCCCTCGTTGCAGTCTTTAATAAGCGCCGATTCCTCAAAAGCATATCAGAATCGGAAGTCTCCTACCGATATCGGCGCAGAGGCTCTCTCCTTTTTGCAAAGTGGAGCCTCAGCAGGGGGTAGAGGTTCTTTTCTCTTAGAGGATGCCTTTCGCGCAACCTCGAGAGCAGCAGCACGACCTGGTAACATCGAAAAATGTCTAATTACCTTGTCACCTAAGCACTTAGCGAAGGGAATTCGGTGAGAAATGTTACCTTTAGAGGAAGAGTCGACAGTCGACTTCTTCTTTTCAGCTCTCTTCTCAAAGTCGGAAGAGTTGGGAGGAGATTTAAGATCTCAGACTTTAACTAGGCTTTTCGTCTTCTTCCTCTTAGAAGACGGGGAACCCTCAGAACCCTTGCTGACCTTCTCATTTAGATCAGCTTTGGCCTCAGAGGCCGGAAAAACAAATTTTTGAGACTCTAAGTAGACAACTTGAATCTCGGAAGAAACAGATGGCTGCATCTCAGCAGCCGAGTCCCCTTTAGGAACAAAATCAGGGAGTGAGAGAGTGTCAACTTTAGCAGCGGTAGACAGGACATCCCCAGAGCAGCATCCAAGTCGCCAAAAACATTGGGCATAACGAAGTCGTCAACCCCCATTTCAGACAGCAGAACTCCTAGATGAAGATAAGACAATTAATCACCGACTTAAAATAAGTATACTCTCACAAGACAGAATGAACAAGGAAATAGTTACTTACCCTTCAGGTAGCGAGAAGCGGTTTTTCTAAGAAGGTCTACATGGAGACGTTTGAAGTGAAGCCGAGGAATGCTAAGAAGTTTCTGAACGAGTTCCTTGTGATTGGGTAATGTAGGACGATCTTCAAGGGATTTCAGAACAAAAAGAAGGCAAAGAAAGCAAAAATAAGAGCTTGAAAACATGATAAATTCAAAATGCCATAACACCTAGAGATCTACCAGGTATCCTTCGCCAAGCATTAATAAACTTCAAGTCTCTATACGAGCAGAAGACGTCGATGGCACGAACAAAAAAATAACGTTTCTTCCAGTTCGTAACTTTGGAATTTGGTTCATTAAAAAGCCGATTTCTAGACTTTGCTCTAACAAAGAAGGTTCTCTTAGATTTAGAACCTTTACTTTCACAAAAGTCAGTGATATCCTCAAAAACCGAGTTGAGATATGAACTCTCGCCTCGCTACCAAGGATCAAGGCATCGACCATATTGGCAATACCAGCAACGCCGAGTTAAGTCATTGTGATTCGACGCGCGTAGTAATATCTCGGTAAGAGATCTGGAATCAGAGACCACATTTTCGCTTCCGAGAACCACCAATCATAAATAACAACACACTCCACCGGAGGATTCCAAGGGCGATCGTTGGGGCCGGGAGTCGTTATCTCGATATTCGCCATGTCGGGACACAAGGAATAGAGCTTCGATAACTTCCTCAAGTTGATAATCGATGGGCCGACATCAATCTCATCATACCAACCATCTAGATCACTACCCGAACTATCTGAAAAATTCATGTCTACGTTATCATGTGTCCTACTACTATTACTAGAAACTGAAGTAGAGTCAGAATCAGAACTCGCAGAACTAGACTCGGATCTATCCCTCTCTATGATGACGATATTTTATATATATGAATAATAAAAACCAACTAAGGAAAAAGCAAGTAGCGAGAGAAAGAAGAGAGAGAAGTTACCTCGATAAATCTCGGATGAAAGTAAAAATTAAAGAAAATGAAGCGGTATTTATAGGGGAAAGTTGGAAGTCGAATCAGCGCGGAGCAAACGCCCGCGAAAAACCTAGGTAATTGCTCAAGGAACCCAATCGCAGATTGACACGTGGACCAATGGTTATAGAAGCAGGTAACTTTCTGACTCGGAAATTCTGACTAATTTTCCGAGTTTGGGGGGACAATTGTTGGAGGTGGATCCGAGATCCTACTTTGGTCCATGGGAAAAAATAGGCCCAACACGCTAAGTGTTCAACTTGGAAATAATATTGAAGTCTCAACTCAGATATTCTAATTAACTCAGAAGCGCACTAAAGCTTAAAGGAAGTTGGACGATACGTCATCAAACAAAGAAATAGAAATTTTCCTATTCCAACAAGGAAAATTTCCAAAAATCTAGCTAGAATCTTCTAGATAAGATTAAATCCTAAAAATTATATATTTTCCTTTATTCAATCTACTTTGTAACCGCCTCTATGTTCTATAAACAGAGGAGTGGATCCTCCAAAAAGGGGATCAACTTTTCGGGTACATAATAAGCAATAAAGTCAACTCGTCAACCATTCCTTGTGTAGCACTCTTTCTCTCTGAATTTCTAGAGAATCTTTGCCCAATCTTCCCAACATTTTATCAGAATTGCGGTTTAGTCACCTTGTGCTAGACCTGTTTCGAACAACGATGAAAAGAGACTAGAAGTGGCGCCATCTTCCACGTTCTTATGGCTCATTCCCACCTGCTTTCCCTTATCAGTCTTCTTTTAGACGATTTCCATAGCCTGGATTATGTGTTGCTTCTTAAAGTTAACTCCTCTTATACCACATGCTGTCATGATAACGTTCATAGATGTATTCAGAGAGGATACCGGTTTCCTTTCTGCTACCTCCTGTTTCTATGGTGGGAGAAGCGGTTTGTTAGCCTTATCTCGCAGTCCAAAATAGTCCAACATCTCTTCTTTGTCTTTTGTAGTAATAATCCCATACTCCTGTAATTCCTCCAAATCTTCAACTCTCATTCTCGGAGGAGTCTTGTTACCTTCTGTAGCTATGCTTTCCGATAGCAAATCACAATTCATTGGGTCAAAATCTTCACCCATGGACCCATCTTTTATTGAACCCTGCTGAGTTGTAATTAGATTATTATCATAAGTTGTATCCACTTGTTTGGATGATGTTACCTCTAGGTCCAGCTCCACATCTTAATAGTGCTTGGACTTTTTGGATGAGGACTGAGCTACAGACAACTCCTCCGATAGACATGCTTGCTCTTGAGGGATAAGAGCCTTCCTCGTTTCCTCAATTACATAACACTTGGTCTTTTTAGATTGAGACGTTGCTCATTTGTCATCAATAGCTTCCTCTTTCTTTTCTTTGTCTCCTAAAAATAGTAATATTTTTAATTGGAATGATGTAATTTTAATTGGACATTAACATTAATTAAGAGAGAGACATGTTAAATAGGGCTCTGCCTATTAGAGAAGAGTAGTTGTAAAAGTGAAAATTATGAAGTGATTACTCCTTTACCCTTGTCGGAAGGGTCACAAATTCAAAGGTGTAAAGAATCTGGTCCCTAATACCGTTCTTGGCTTAAAATTGGAACCTATCTCGAAGACTAGTAGGAGCTGAGTTAGGCAACTGCTTGTTCCAGTTCCAGTTTGCTACCGAGGATGACATTCAAAAGGTGCTCGCAAACCAACCTTACCACTTTGCTAAATGGATGCTTATCTTGCAAAGATGGGAAACAACAATCTCGAGCTCCTTTCCCTCTTAAATCACTTTCTGGATAAAAATTTAAGGGCTCCCACTGCACCTTTGGACATAAAGTATTATAAGAAATATAGAAGAAAATATAGGTTTTCTGAAGGATGTTGATATAACACCACTAACCGTTAAGATGAGAGTGCAAATTAATGGCATGCTACCCATCATCACCAAATCAGTGCTAGAGTTCCCATCGGGTGAAGAGATTACAGTCGCTCTAATCTACGAGAATCTAGAAAACTACTGCTATAAATGTAATAGCATGTGCCACGCCAACTATGACTGCCCTGAAAAAAGAAGTTCTTACTACAAGGAAACATGAGGTCAGGACTATTACCATTCCACCAGATATTCAAACCCTCCAATTTTCTCCTCACGTCTTGTTGAGAGGTCCAATAAGTATGCTAGAGATTCTTGGATAAGAGATGATAATTCCCATAGAAACATCAACAACTCCCAAGCTTATAAATACAATCCATACAAAAGAAAGGTACCTTCCTGAAGTACTAGGGAAAGAGAGACTTACACCTGGAGAGAGATGAAAAAGCATTACCCTAAATCTTCAAAACTTGCTCCAGAAAGAATAAAGTTATTAACTCCAGATGGGAGACAAATAGCACCTTTAAATGACCTAAGAAATGAGCTAGATGTAAGGTCAAAAAGTATAGAAAAAAACGTTGAATCCTCAGACCAAGGAAAGCAACTCCAAACATAGCGCCAATTGTTAATGACCTTCGCCAAAGCCTAGAAGCAAAATCCAAAAGCAAGGAAAAAGTTGTTGAACTCTCCATCAGGGACCTCCATTCACCACCTGCAAAGAGAATTCTTGTTAAAGACTTGAGGCAAGACTTAGAGGCAAAATCCAGAAGCAAGGAAAAGGAGCAACGCTCCCCTGAACCACAAGTCTCAAAAAAGGATTTAAAATCAGCAGTTGGGAATCTCTGTGATGTAATGATCCAATACTCCCATAGTGCAGACGTAACTGAGGTACTTTCTACATGGGGAGGTTAAGGAGAGAACAAGATAAAAAGGAGGGTGAACAAACTACATCTGCTATGGTAAAAGCTCTAATGAGAAGAATTGATCAAGAATCAAATAATGAGTTACCAAAACCAGAATCAGAGAGAATCCCTACGAGCCAAAGTCTATGAAAGCCAACAGAGAGGTCAAGGAGAATAATCATTGTACCAAAGAAGAAAACAACTTCCCAAGCCAGCTCAGGCCAACGTTAACCTTGAAGACCCCATTTGAAGAAAAAGATACATGCTAGCCAACAAATTCTTCCAGGATTCAGCTCAAAGAAAAGACTAGCTACTTGAATTTAAAGCTCCCCAAGGGTCACCTCAAAGCCTCAGCTAGACTACAAGCATATCGACATTTACAAAATGAGCAAACATCTTTAGCAGAGAATTCTGTGAACTACAATTCTCCAAACCATGTATGAAGACAAAAGGGAATAAAGACTCTTATCTCTCTAAGGCGGGCGATGGATTTTCGGGACCTTTAGGGTTCTATTCCTTAGCCATAACGAGCTAGAATTTTCAGGGGTTGGAAAATCCCCTGACAATTTGAAGAATAAAAGAAATCAAGGCAAAATATAAACCTGATTTCTTCTTCTTCACGGAGAAGAGACTCTCCAATGAATGTGTTCTCAAAACTCTGGATAGTCTTCATTACGATTGCCACAAAATGGTTCCACCTTCTGTTGGAAGTGGAGGGGGCCTTGCTCTTTTCTGGAATAAGGACTACATTGTTGAGATTTTAAGGTGTGACAGTCACTATATAGATGCAAAGATAGCAATCAAAGAGTCAACTTTCTACAACACTTTCATTTATGGGGATCCAGACATACCAAAAAGAAAGAAATTTGAGCAAAAATCACTAACTCCTTTGGTGAAAGAGAAGCACCTTGCTATCTTACAGGAGATTTTAATGAAATAACTTGTAATGTAGAGAAGACTGGAGGACCAGCCAGATCTAAAGCTTCACTGTCGGATTTCAGACACTACATTATGGAAAGCGACCTTTTCGATCTACCCCACTCAGGGAACCAGCTATCTTGAAGGGGAACTCGACACTAAAACCTTATTTTCTGCAGGCTGGATAGAGCTTTGGCAAATGGAACATGGTTTGAAAAATTTCTGAGAGCCAAATTTGAATACCTCCAGTTTGGGGGATCAGATCACAGACCCATCCTATCATTCTTCTCTGATCATAAAAAGAAACAAGCTGGACTCTTTAGGTTTGATAGAAACATGCGCCATAACAAGGACGTACAAGTTTTTAATCAAAAAGGTGTGGAATGAGAAAGCAGGCAGTGAAGTTAATAAGAGAATTTCAGCGTGTAGATATGCAATAATCCAATGGGAAAAAAATTATAGAAGGAATAACACAGAACAAATAGACAGATGCTCGAATAAGCTGGAAACTGCTATGAGCAACCCTCTTAACCCTGTGGACAAAATCAAAAAGCTTACAAAAGACTTAAAGGATGCCTACAAGATGGAGGAATCCTATTGGCAACAACAGAGTAAAATCCTATGGCTAAGCGTAGGTGATAAGAAATCTAATTTTTTCCATTCTGTAAGTAAAACACGTAGAGCTGTGAACTGTTTTTTTGTAATAGAAGACAGCAATCAAAGTGTTTTTTATGAAAAAGAAGAAATATGCCAAGTCATTGAAACTTACTTTAAAGAGCTCTTCAACTCTGAGCAATCAGATCCAGATTTGATAGTAAGTAAAGCGATCACTCACTGACTCTCACATGAAATGAATGATAAGCTCATCTCAATCCCATCTCAAGAGGAAATCTCAGCAGTGATTTTTGATATTAATCAAGCCAAAGCATCCAGGCCGGACGGCTTTTCGGCTGGGTTCTTCCAAGATAATTGGGAAAGCATTAGAAAAGAAATACTGGAGGAGATTAAACAAATATTTGAATATGGATTAATGTCGAGAACTCTAAACCACACACATGTAAGATTGATTCCCAAAAAGAAAAATCCAAGAACAGTTTCAGATTCCAGGCCAATAGCACTATGTAATGTAAGGTACAAGATCATATCAAAAATCATTACGAAAATATTGTAACAGATCATGGGAAGCTTAATTTCAGAGACACAATCTGCTTTTGTCTCGGGAAGAGCAATACAAGGTAACGTGCTCATTAGCCATGAAACCTACACTACCTCAAGAATTTAAAAGCCAAAAACAAATGTGGTATGGTTATAAAGATGGATATGACTAAAGCCTATGACACACTTGAATGAGGTTTCATTGAATCTGTCCTAAGGCACCTTGGTTATCACCTGAAATGGGTAGGTTGGATCATGATGTGTATAACCATAGTGACCTATTCTTTTCTACTCAACAGCATAGCAAAAGACTTCATTTCACCCACAAGGGGATCCACTCTCCCCTTTCATATTCATTCTTTGTGGATAAGTACTTTATGGGTTATGTCATAAAGCCAATGAATAGGGTACCTTAAAAGGACTGTAAGTAGAAAAGAAGAGCCCATGTATCAACCATCTACTTTTTGATGATGACACAATGTTCTTTTCCAAACAGATAATACAAGCTGTAGCAAATTAAAGAAAATTTTGGGAGAGTATAAGATAGCATCTGGTCAAAAAATAAACAAAGCAAAATCCAATATTACGTTTTCAGCAACAAAAACCAAGGTAAAAGCTATGCTGGGTATTCAATGTGAAGGAGGGAATGGAAAATACTTAGGACTTCTTGAGATGTTTGGGAGAAAGAAAAAAGATATGTTGAACCAGATTGTGGAACGCATCAAACAAAGAGCAAGAAGTTGGTCAACAAAGAGACTATCACATGCAGGGAAACTACTGATGCTTCAATTAGTACTTACAGCCATACTTGCTTATTCTATGAGCTGTTTCAAATTCCCAAGCAGCTTAATCACAAGAATTCAATCAGCTTAAACACACTTATGGTGGGATTCCAATTCGGACAAAAAGAGCATGTGTTGGCTCTCATGGAAGAAGATAGCAAAGAAGAAGAAAGTCGGAGGTTTAGGATTTAGAGACATTCATGCTTTTAACATAGTACTAATTGCAAAACTGAGTTGGCGTATACTACAAGAACTAAACTGCTTATATGCTCGAGTGGTTATGGGAAAATACTCACCTTAATCACCTTTACTAAACTGCAAACTGAAAGGTAATGTCTCCTATGGATGGAGAGGGGTGATGATGAGATTGGAAATACTTGAAGAAAACATCACCAAAGTAATTGGAAATGGAAGTGACACCTCAATCTGGTATACTTTGTGGCTCTCAACTGAAGTGCATGCAGCGCCCTATGGTCCTCCGAACCTACATTAAATGTAGCTAAAAGTCTCAAATCTAATGGACAGTAAGACAAAAAATTGGAACTTGATAAAGATCAGAGAAATAATCTCATCGGTGGAAAAGGAAGTTATACAAATTCAACCAAGTACCTTGAGAGCAACAGATAAGTACATATGGATCCCTAGTACAGATGGAATCTACAAAGTTAAATTGGGTTACCATTCAAGCCTACTACTAGCAGATCGAAGAGATGAACTAGCACTTCAAAACAACAACGTTCAATTGGAACAAAAAAATTTGGAATGCAAGTTGTTCCCCGAAGATAAAGCTATTTCTATGGAAGGCTATACATAAGGATCTACCAACAGGAGATGCACTATTGGAAAGGAAAATAGTGGAAACAAGTATCCGTAAAAGATGTTTTAAACTTGAATCATTCGAACACCTACTCTTTAATTTCTCATATGCTTAGAAGGTATGGAAGATTATCCCGGTTACAGCAAACCTCTAATTCCATGTGGCGTAGATGCTTGAGTACTTGCTCTAAGAGAGCCATCACCAAATCGAATTACCTCCTTCTAGGTTAGACTCTATCTCAAATTTCCCATGGGTTTGCTAGGAAATCTATACTTCCAGAAACACATTATAGTATGAAAACATATTAGTTTCACCATCGGACACATCAACAAAGGCTATCACAGAAGCGAAAGTATGGCAATAAGCAAATACAAAGTCGAATCACACAGGTAATCAAACTAGAAATCAGACAACTCACCCACCAACAAAAGATGCAGAGGATCGAGAATGGGTTTTGAACCAAATCGATCGAAGCAGACAAAATCTGGAAAGATTCACGAAGTCACCGCATCATCAAAGATATAAAATTCCGGTTTGATGCTCAGATGGATCTTGGATTAAATCTAAAATTTCAGGTATGGGATGGGTAATTAAAGGAGGAAAAGGAAACCTTTTCTTGAGAGGACAAAAATCATTCACACAAGTTGCAGGTCCTTTAACGGCTGAAAGCTTGGGTTTGAGAGAGATTATGATAAGAGCACAAGAAGAAAATCTTCATTCCCAGTAACTTATCCAAGCAATCAAGAGAAAGGAAGGACAAAAATCAATTATATGGGATCGTATTTGATATTCTCACTTTAGCTAAGAATTTTAATTTTATCTGCTTAAATTATTTAGAGAGAGGAAAGAACACAGAGGCTGATACGCTAGCCAAGGAGGCTTTATTGTTTGCCAACAACTCTTAATTAATGAATTATCTTATTTGACCCAAAAAAAATTTGAGGTTTAGACAATTACATCAAAATATGTAACAAGAAAAAGCTCCCAAAATCTTGCTATATAATGAAGGTATAACTTTTTGTAATGAAGAAGAAAGAACATTTCTTGTTAGATTAGACTTTTTCACTCTTAGAATTTTTCAAATACAATCCTTAGTTTTTATAGAGAGTATAAAATGAGTGTGTCATTGACACCTCTCTACTTTAGACACTTTTCTACCCTAACAAATTGCACTGGAATCAAGTGATTAGACCGATTGTTGAGAGGAGTTTTTCACTTCGTACTGCAGATCCTTTGCTGTTTTCTCCTATTGTTGATGGTTGTTAGTTGTGATTCAATCTTTAGTTTAGGTGATTGATGATTTTGCTTCAATTCGTCAAATTCAAGTGAACCAAGGAGTTGAGAGAGCATACCAAAATTGTTTTGACATCGCTTATTAAACTAGTTCAATTAAACAATTAATTTAAATACTATATAAGCCATCTTCCTCCTCAAGCTTGTTAAGAGTCAATCATTAGAAGATTCTAGTTTGTTACTATGCATTCATCCTCTAGTAAATCTTACTCATGTTCTTGAGCTGAGTATTCTTCGATTTAGTGGATTGCAGATTGAATCTGACCCAAAACATAGGTTAGTCACACCAACTATAGTGGGTAATCAAACCCTTGAGCGTTCTTACATTCGACTTCTCTTCAAATTTTTTCACAAATCAGTTCGTTTCAATTTGATTCACTGAAAAATCTCATCCATTTTAACGCTATCATATAATACAATATAATCGCACCACAAAAAAGCACTATAATATACATACCATATTATAGCTCTGATAGACAACATTTACGAATGCGCTATATATTACGTATCATAACACTTATCCTGAGCTTGAGCTAACAATGAACATATTTCTTGTAGTGACTCAAAGATTCGAAAAATGTGTATTCAATTTCAAGTTAAAATCGATACAATTTATTTTACATGTTATTGAATTGATTTTGTACAATCGATTTTGTGTTCTTGTTGTTTGTTGTTTGTTACAAGTGGTATTACAGCAAACATTTTGTTGGTATCAATGGTGAGCTAGAAGGTTGAGATCGAGAAATTTAATGGAACAACAAACTTCTCTCTATGAAAGATATCTTGGTGTTTCCGGTTACAAGGATCTGATCAATGAATTCAATTTTAACCAAGATGATAATGATAACAAAGAGTGAAGGGAAAAAGTTGATGATAGTTATGACTCACTGTAAACCAAGAAGGTTCTAGATCCTGAAAAGATCAAAAGATTTGAACAAGCAAATACATCATTCTCTTGAATCTTGGTGACACAGTAATAAGACAAGTTAATCATTGGAAGACTACAATAGACACATGAGCTACTTTGAATAAACTATACATGGAAATTGGACTTCCAAAATTCGATCAAATTGCAGCTGAAGTACTATGGTTTCATGATGTCTAAACAAAAGTTATGAATGAAAAATTGGATGATATGCTAAATATCCTTGTGGAACTTGTGAGTATGGAGATTACAGTACCAGAAGAAGTCCAGACAATCATAACCTTGAGATTTTTTCCACCAAAGTAAACACTACTGAAACATACTCTAAAGTATGCAAATAAGCATCTTGTGGTTTAGGATGTTGTATCTTTAGCAAAGACTCTTGAAAGGGGATGGTTGGAGAAAAAAAAAGCGGAAAAGGTTGAGTCTACAGTCTTGTACACAAATGAGAGGGGCAAAAATCTTCAGAAATGTCAGAGTTCTAGTAAATGTCGTAGTAAATCAAGATCAAAGACAAGATGGACTTGTTGGTTTTACAAAAATGAGAGTCATTTGAAAAAGGATTGTTATGCTAATAAGAAGAAGGTAATGAATGAAGGTAAGTAAAGGTGAACCTAGTGTTATAACTGAGAAACTTGAGTTTTCAGAAGCTTTAAACGTGAATGATCAACTAGTAACAACCATATGGGTTCTTGATTCAGAGTCTAAAGGGAAAGGATTGATTATTGTTAACACCCATGGTAGTTCTATTAAGATTCTAAACAACGCTAGGTACATTCAAAACCTAAGAAGAAATCTAATTTTTACAGAAACACTTGGCAAGGTCGTTTATAAATATGAAAGTGGCAATGGAAATGTGAGGTATTACATGAACAATACCACATCTTTGGTTGGAGAAATGACAAACAATTTGTATGTTCTAGATGGTGACACAGTCACATGTGAGATCCGTGATTTAGAAATTAAGTCTGAAGGAAAAATGGATATCACCAAGCTATGCCACAGCAGACTTGGCCATATAAGCCTAAACAATATGAAGATTCTCAAAGGAAATAGACTATTAATGAAAAAGGATGTCAAAGATTTAAGTCTATGAACACTATATCATGGGTATATCAAAGAAAACCAGCTTCAACATTGTAGAACACGATACAAAAGATGTTTTGGGGTATGTGCTGCTAATCTTTAGGGATCTTCATTTGATATACAAAGAAAGTATAGGTAATTTTTTCTCAAAGCAAAGGATGAACATTTGATAAATTTGCGAATAGAAGGAATTGGTGGAGATTCAGGTTGGTAAAAAAGTAAAGGTATTAAGGATTCTACAACTCACGGTATAGTAACTACTACAAACAACATGAGATTAAAAGACATCACACATGCACCTATCCCTGTAAATAAAAATCCGTATTCGCCGGATATTCGTGTCCATATTCAAAATTTGATCCATATCCGACCAAAAAAGATACAGATATGGATAACAAATTTGTATATCCAGCGGATACAGATACAGATAATGAAAAAATGGGCCAGATATTCGGATGTCCGGGTCTTAAACATGTTAAGCCCATTAATCAGTTGAAGCCTACTAAACTATTTTTTTTGCATTACAATTATGCCTAAGATTTATGTTTTATTCTCAAAATCCCAATAACAATATTAACAATTAACACTTACATTCAGCTATCATATTAAATTTACGGTAAAAAAAAATTCATCTAATAAAACATGTTCATCGAGTATTGATGCCTAAACCTAACCTTTTGGTTTCTTTGAATCAATTGTTCTTCTTAGTAAAAATGATCTCTCTGCTCTCTAGACTCATGTATTAGCTTCTCTATTTCTCAGTTTTAGTTGCTATTGAATGCTTTAGGTCTTCAATTTGAAACAAAAACCTAAATTTCTGAGATTTGCTTGTCTTTGTTGAATCTTTAGTAATATTTTCTTTAATCCCGCTTGTAAAAGTCTTTTTGTAAATCACAGGAAGCTACTGAAGAAGCAGATGAATTAAGGTGAGTCATCATTGGTTGTGTTATTTGTTTGTTGGCAAACCCTTTGTCTTTGATGGATGTATGTTAGTTTGACCTTGGATGTGTTATATGTTTAACTTGTTCACATTGGATTTAGTTTCTTATTTTGTTTCCATTTCACATTGGTACGTTTGTTTGTAGGAAAACTATTTATGATAATGAATTTAGGATTCACGTTACTTTAATACGGATACTGATAATATCTGCTGATATCTGGTTTTCACGGATATCCGGATAACGGAAATTCCGGATACGGATATGGATACCAATATAACGGATATCCAAAAAAAAAGTCGGATATCTATATTCGTTACAGGGCTACCTGCACATATACACCACAACAAAATGATGTTTCATAAAGAATGAATCTAACCATTATAGAAAAGGTAAGGTGTATGTTGATTTAATCAGGTTTTGATAAATCTTTCTGGGCAAAAGCAACAGCAACAACAAATTATCTAGTCAATCGATCTCATGCTTATGCAATTAACCACAATGGTCCTGAAGAGATTTGGCTAAAGAGGAAACCAGACTATAAACACATAAGACATTTTGGATCAGTTGTTTATGTTCATCACGACCAACAGAAACTAAAACCAAAAGCACTCAAAGGTGTGTTTCTTGGATATCCACAAGGTACTCAAGGGTACAAAATCAACGACAACAAGCTCCACTGAAATTGAGATATAACATATTTTAAAGACACTAGAACAAGCATGTGAAAGAGTTGATACAGAGCAAATCAAAATCAATCTCACAAGGGTTACACATGAAGATGATTCTTATTCAACACAAAGCTCTGATCTGAATTACTACCGGCTAGCAAGACACATGCTCAGACGTGTTGCAAAGGCACCTCAAAAATTATCTAATTCTACTAACTTTGTGTTTGCTCTTGCAGTTGTAGAGAAAATTGATTATGAGGATCCTAAGTGTTATCATGAAGTCATAGAGAAAAAAGACTAGGAGAAAGCATGGAATTGGAGAAATAAGACGTCTTTAGTCACTAAAGAAGGCATGGAATTGGAGCAAATAGATGTGAAAACAACATTATTTACATGGAGAGCTTGATCGTACTTTATACATCGAACAACCTGAATGTTTGAAAAATATCCAAGTAAAGATCATGTATGTGTTAAAGAAGTCTTTTTAAAATTTAAAGCAAGTTACACTACTAATAAAATAAGAGGGTTGGCATGTTCATGATAAACCAAGGATTTGACAGATGAGATTGTGACTCATGTGTCTATGTTAAGGAAGTTAACATTGAAAATTATATCTACTTGTTGTTGTATGTGGAACACATATTGCTTGCAGCTAAAAGCAAAACTGAAATCAACAAGATAAAAGAGGTTCTCAACAGTGTGTTTGATAGGAAAGACATAGGTTCAACAAGTAGAATATTTGGAATTGTCATCAAAAGGAACAAGAATAAAGGCGTGTTACAACAATGAGTGGTTACTTAAACAAGGTACTTCAAAGTCTCAAACGGGTGATGCAAAAAATGTAAGCACATCCATTTGCGCACACTAAGCTATTGAAAGTTACGGATGAAAATGATTGCATTGATACACATATAATACCTTATGCAAGTGCAGTGGGAAGTATTATGTACGTAGTGATTGGCACAAGGCTAGATGTTGTTCAAGAAATCAGCGTAGTAAGTAGGGTTAAAGTAAGATGTTAAGTGGTTGTTGAGATACTTACATGGATCAATAGATCTGAAGCTAGTTTACAGTAAAGACAAAAACTTAGGTGTTCATGTGTTCATGGGTGTTTATTTGAAACAATGCTTTTCACAAAAAGATAAAGCATGTACCAGTCAAGAACAAATTCATGTGGGACTTAATTAGTGAGGATGAAGTTAGAATCTAGAGAATCCATACTTCTTAGAATCATGCAAATATGTTGATAAAAGGCATACATGTGCATAAGTTCAAAGAGGCTTTAAGCCATCTAGAGTTTTGGTGTTAAGCAGCTTAAGCAGCTCATTTGTCGAAGGTTAAATCCAAGTAGTAGTACAATTCACTAAAGAGAATAGCAAAACTTGAATCAAGGTTAAGCATGTTGAAGATTCTTGGTTCCAATTCAATATTCGAGTTTAGGTAATTGATGATTGTGGTTCAATCAGATGAATTTAAGTGAATCAAAAAGCTGAGAGTATACCGAAATCGGTTTGACATCGTGAATCGAACTGGTTCAATTAAGTATTTGGTTTAAGTGGTATATAAGTCATTTTCCTCCGCAAACTTGTTAGGAGTCAAGAATTAGAAGATTCTAGTTTGTTATTGTTCTCTTGTAAATCTTGCTCATTTTCTTCTGTTGAATTCTATTTGATTTAGTGGATTATCTGATTGAATCAGATCGAAAACATAGATTAGTCATAACGATTAAGTGAAATGGGTTATCAAACTCTTGAGTGTTCTTGCGTTTGATTTCTCTTTGATTTTCTTCAAAAATCAGTTTGTATTTACTCGATCATTGAAAAATCTCATCATAAGCTCGTTAACAACTCAAAAACTTAAAATTGGTGTATTTTAATTTATGTCACAATTGATATAATCCTAATTTATTTGACATGTTAATTAGATATTAGATATCAATTGTATTGGTTTACATTAATTCAGTCTTCAATATCAGCTATTGTATTTGATTTAATCAAAACCAAATCTAAATTGTTTCTCTTTTGTACTTTATACAGACAGAACATCATATTGTATTCAACAATTTCATTTTGATTTCTAAAAGATGAATGAAATTTTCTTTCTTTTAAAATTTTTTCTCGATCCGTTTTTTTTCTTTTATTTTTCACGAAGATCTTCATCTTCTTCGAGTATCTTTGTTCTTAAGTATAGTTGATTATTTTGCTAATTCTTTCCGCTAAAATTGTTGGTTATTCCTCCAAGAATCTATCTAAAAATGGTGACTTTGTGAAAAAGCATTCGACTTCTCTCGAGAGGCTCATCGTCCAAAGTTTGACAAAATTGAGCTACAAAATCACCAACATTATAGTCAAATACAACTTCCATTCAAATCCTAAAATATTTGGTGAACAATCTCAACCTTTTCATCTGTGAATGCAATGGTGTAGAATTCTTCTCAAGATTTCTCGATTTCAATGGAGTTTAATACTCTCCATACTACCTTACTAGCTTAGACAATCCACAGATATAGATAATATGAGAGATTCTTGATGGAGGTAACTACAACACTAGGGTCATAGCAATAAGGATTGCTTTAGATGTCAAAAACAAATTGGCTTTTGTTGATGGTTCTCTGCTTCGTCCATTTGATTCGCATCCTTATTATCGAATATAGTCACATTTTAATAGCATGTTCAAGTCTTGGATCTTGAAATCAGTTTCCAAATGGATTCATTGGAGTATACTTAGGTTTGATGATGCTTCAATATATGGAAATACCTCATGGTTTGGTTTCATATTACCAATCTCCCAAGATTTTATCAAATTACGCAACATATTTGAGCATTACATCAAAGCTCCATGGATATATTTTTTCCTACGACACCAAGTTGAAGAATTTGTGTGACACTTAGAAGGAGAAGACTGTGCTAAAACATGTAGACAATGTTCGTGTTGCAAGGTTGTAACGAACGGGGAATACAACAAGATCATCAAATTCTTAGCATGTCTAAATGTTCGTACTCTCATGCTAGAAGCCAAATTATCATGAAGAAAGTATTTCAGATTTGGAAGGAGTTTATAATCTCTTGGATCAATATTATAGTTAAAAGAGTATCCAACCCATGCACAATGCATCAATATTTCAGATTGGTGGAACATGATCTTCTACAGGAAATGTGAACGCCTCTTATATGAACCAAAAGAGTGCAACAAGTTTGTACGCATTGTAACTACATTGGATAAGATTGACAAATGTTATCGTATTCATGGATATTCACCTGGGTTTAAACATCTATGAAACCAATGGTAGCACATGTCACAGTTGGGTGCTTAGAAACACAAGAAAATGAAAATGCATGAGTATTGTAATCACTATCGAAATATCATATAGAAAGTGTGATAGTCTACTCCAATTCATAGCTCATAATCACTCCAGCATTTGACACACATAATTCAACTAAAGGGGGTATAATCACAGCGAGTTCTTGTATATATTGATAACCTTCAACTTTGAAGTTTATTGGTGTTTTGCAAGCAACATGTACTAGGTTGTCTTCTGTGTCCCAGATAATTGATAGTGGAGCTACACATCACGTTACACATAATATAAGTCTGTTTAAGGAGTTATCAAATACATCAGATAGGTCTGTTAGCTTGCCAACGAGAGAAGAGATCAAAATATGTGGAGTCAGTCAGATATGTTTAATGGTGCAAGAGTTTTGGAAAATGTATTGTTACTATGGTATATTGGAGACTTTAGGTTGAGTCTTCTTACTCCAATTCCGAATCATACAAAATCAAAAAGGAATTTAAAACAGCTAAGTTATCTTCTAAATTTTTATTGTAATGTTATTGACACTAATATATTGTATCCTTTGGCAGCCTTTTGTCTTATGACAAATTATCAGAAGAATACAAATTTTATATTTGCTTGGTAATGAAATTTGGAGAGTCAAGCACATATAAACAAAGATGAATTTTCCAGAATGGCTGGAAGCTATGAATGCTGAGTTATTGGCTCTAGAAGGATCATATACTTGATTTATTTGTTTACTTTCACCAGATAAGCGTGCAATAGGCTGTAAATGGGTTTATAAAACTAAGTTGAATGAAGATGGTTCTTTGGGGGTAGATTTTTTTGACACATTCTCTCTTGTAGCCAAGATGACAACTGTGAAGACACTCGCAGTCTCAGTAACAAAAAAAATGGAGCTTAACGCATTTAGACATCCTAAACCCATTTCTAAATAGTGACCTAACTGAATAATATATATGCATTTGCCACCAAGATCTACATCAAAACCGCCAAGAACTTCTATATAAACAAATGTTGTTTGTTGTCTCAACAAATCCAATATGGGCTGATCCAATCTTCAAGAAAATGGTTCTTAAAGTTTAATGAAACTTTTCAGCAGTTGAACATTAAGAAATCTCATTCCGATCACATTGTGTACTTAAGAAACATTGGAGGAGCTTATGTTGTAATTTTGGTTTACGTGGGCGATATCATTATTGCATCCAACAATGATGAATTCTTAAAGAACTCAAGAGAGAATTGCACAGACGTTTCAAGGTGAGAGACCTTGGTCCACTTTGATACTTTCTTGGACTCGAAATAGCAAGATATGCTGCAGGTATATCATAATGTCATAAGGAAGTATACAATCGATTTACTTGAAGAAACATGACATATGGGTTATAAACCTTCCTACATACCAATGGAGCCAAGTATAAAACTTTTATTGGACAGTGATGAACCTCTATTGAACAAACTAAAACAATATAGAAGACTTGTTGGTAGATTGATGTATCTAACAATCACTCGTCCAGACTTAACATATGTTATGATTCGTCTTTATCAGTACACTTCCACACCAAAAAAATCACATCTAAATGCAACATATAAGGTGTTATAATATCTCTTAAACTCAATTGGTCTAGGATTACTTTACCCATCATCGAATGAGCTTGTTCTTAAAGGATTCAGCAATGCGAATTGGGCAACATTTACATACACAAGAAGATCTACCTATGGCTATTGTATGTTCTTGGGGACTTCTTTAATCTCATGGAAGTTTAAGAGACAGCAAACAGTTTCTATGTCATCAGCTGATTCCGAGTATAAAGCAATGGGATATGCAATCCGAAAAGTTAAGTAGCTTGTGTAGTCGCTGACAAATTTTCAAGAAAAATCAGTTGCCTTCTATTGCGACTAACCAACAGGTATACATATAACCAACAATCTTGTATTTTATCAATGAACAAAACACTTTGATTTGGAATGTCACAAAGTAAGATAATAGGTCAAAAAGGGACTAATCAAAACTCTACACGTAAAGATTGATGTGTAGAGTCTTTACAAAATCATTGACCCAAGTGAATTTTCACAATCTGATAGGCAAGATGTCACTACATCCCACATTATCTTTCCAAATATCACATACACGAAGATTAAGATCATCCACCGGCGGTGATATAGTGACCGCGTCCAACAGAATGAAACTCGATAACCATCTATGTCTCCAAAATATGATATCTCGACAATCTCCCGGTACCCAACTTAATCCCAATAAGATGACTTCCCAAATACTCATGCATATATTATGCCATGTAAAAGACTGTACCCTTCAATATTAACCAGAAATGATCATGAATCTCCCCAACTTTATATTTACTCCTTAAACTCCTGCACATAAAAATTACCTCCTCTAGTATCGATATAAAAAATTTATAAGATATGATAAGAGGACATTTTTGAATATTTTTGACAGTGTGTATGCATTCCATTAAAAGTTAATATTCGGGTGTACAGTGTACACCAATAAGTAGTCCCTAATTTGTTGAGTATAATAATAGCCAACTAATAATCAAAACCCCCCATTTTGGTTAAACCTTTCCAATATTTTTTTTTTCTTAAAATAGATAACTTAAAATTCTGGAAAAAAAAATTGTTGACAAAAAAAAAAATATTCTGGAAAATTAGGAATAAAATTTCAAGAAAAATCTTGCTATTGGCTACTCGCGAGTCACTACTATACCTTTTTAAGTGTTTCCAGTTTCCCAAAAATCTTTCTCTTTTAAGGTTCTATTACATGTGATCTGAAGATAAGTCTTACAACATATAAATGTGTGTAATATTCCCCAAAACCTGAAAATTAAAAATCTTCAAAATCGCAAGTTCTGAAGTTTTCTTTGGTTGTGTCTAAAGAAGAAATCAAGCATGGATTTGAAGAGAACAATGTTCTCACGTTGGGTTTTGTCTCTTTTGATTATGGGAACGACTGCGTTTCGTGATAAACAGCTGTTTGAGCCGCATGAAACGGAAAACGCAAACGCGATGTCCCCGGTGATGGAGAGAGGGTTACAGACGCGGCGGCCAGAACATAAAAACGCTTATGCGACGATTATGTACATGGGAACACCAAGAGACTACGAGTTCTACGTTGCGACACGTGTTCTAATCAGATCACTCAAAAGCCTCCACGTGGAAGCTGATATTGTCGTTATTGCCTCCCTTGAAGTTCCTCTCGACTGGATTCGCGCCATGTAAGTGTCTGCTTTTCTTCTTCTTCCTCCTTCTCGAAAAGCTTCCGTTTTAATTTGTAAGAAAATGGGCAAAAATCTCCTTTTCTTTTTCGTAACTACTATTCAAGCAAAAAACAAAAAAAAAAAAATTGTACATAAGACCTAAAAATATTCGTTAAGAGCAGTAGTACGGGAAACAACATAGAAACAGTTTTTAAAATTATAAAATTTGAGATTATTCATTTTTATATTTAGATTAGAACTTAGAAGCAAAAGGGACAGCAGAATAACAAGAATATGGTTAGGGAACCTTGGCTCTTTAGTTTAAAAATTAAAATTAAAATCTTGATTGGAAATTAAAATGTCTCAACAAGACAATTAATTTTAGTCGCAAACGTGTTTCTACGACCTTTTTCTTTAGCTTTCTTACCTTTTCTTCCTCTGTTGTTGATAGAGAATATCTCAGCTAATAAATAAAATTCATAATATGATTTTCTTTCAAATAACTTTGTTTATTTCTGTATCGATCGTACTTATATCACCCTCCAATTAATCTCTTATTCAATACTTACATGTGTTTTTTTTTTCTTTTTGATAAACAATATATGTGTTAGGTAAGTTGCGCAATTAAGTAAGTTGCGCAATTAAGTAAGTTGCGCAATACTTACATGTGTTAGGTGGCAGATTTGGTGTTTATTCTTTTGTTTGTGCGAAAGTGTGTATTTAAGAGATTAGACGCGTAAACAATATCAGTGGTTTGCTTATTAATTTCAATTTTAAAGAAATAAGTAAAGATATTACTGTTAAAAAAAGTAAATGGGCTGTCCAAATACCTTATTCTAGTAACTTAAAGTTTCAGACCTTTTTAAACTTTTATTTGTTGTTTTCCCTTTCCTGGAACTATATATATATATATATATATATATATGAAATATTCAGGAAATTTATTATGCATAATATTTTGTTAATTTTTCTTGCTCAAATAGAGAAATTCATACAGAATACAAGAAGTGTTTATTACTATAATTTTTTTAAGGTGAATTTCATTAACATAATTAAGTAATGGCGTATGTAGGGAAGAAGAAGACGAAGCTAAAGTAGTGAGAGTAGAGAATCTTAAGAATCCATACAGGAGACAGGACAATTTCGACAGCAGATTCAAGCTTAGTCTGAACAAGCTCTATGCTTGGGCTCTCTCTGACTATAGCCGTATTGTTATGCTCGACGTCGACAATCTCTTCCTCAAGAACACAGACGAGCTCTTTCAATGCGGCCAATTCTGTGCCGTCTTCATCAACCCATGCATCTTCCACACTGGCCTCTTCGTCTTACAACCGTCAATGGAGGTCTTTAGAGACATGATTCATGAGCTTGAAGTAAAGAGAGATAACCCTGATGGAGCTGATCAAGGCTTTTTAGTCAGCTACTTCTCCGATTTACTCAATCAGCCTCTCTTTCGTCCTCCTTTCGATAACCATACCACTGCGCTTAACGGACACTTTAGGCTTCCTTTGGGATATCAAATGGACGCATCTTATTACTGTAAATGGCTACTACTACTCTCTAGTCCCTACATTTTAACGACCTCGAAACATCGAAAACATTTTCCTAATCTTTCTATGTCATCTTACTATCTTTATTAGACCTTAAACTCAGATGGAACGTACCGTGTGGACCAAACAGTGTGATTACGTTCCCGGGAGCAATTTGGCTAAAGCCATGGTACTGGTGGTCATGGCCAGTTCTTCCTTTAGGCCTCTCATGGCACCACCAACGTAGCCACACCATAAGGTACACGTTTGATTTTATTACATACCAGAAACTCAATCTAATACTAGTTAATGTGTAAATTCTATTAAATATAGTCGATTGCAAGTTCTTGGGATAGTCTTGGTTTCCACTTCTGATTGATCCGTATAAATTTTGGTCAGAACTAATCCTCGTGTTGATCATCGCAGTTATTCCGTAGAGATGCCTTGGGTTATAATCCAAGCATTGGTCTACGTAGGAATCATACTAGTCACGCGTATAATGCCTCCCAGCATGACTAAATTATGTCACAGACGTTCTGATAAGAATCTAACCATGATTCAAACAGGTTTCAAGATGGTTCTAGTCCTAGGGATCCTCTCAGCTTACATTTTACCATTCGTTATCATCCCACACACAATCCACCCACTCATCGGTTGGTCGGTCTACTTGATCGGCTCCTTTGCTCTCTCCCTCATACCCATCAACGCCTTCTTGCTTCCAATGCTCCCTGTCTTAACACCATGGTTTTGTATTTTCTGTACGCTCCTCGTCATGGCTTTTCCTCATTATCCCGATGGCATTGTCAGAGCATTGTCTGTTTTTGTGTCTGCCTTTTTCAGTGCACCATTTCTCTGGGTCTCCTTTGTGAAAATCACATCGCATCTTCAGGTTTTGATTGACAAAGAAGTTTTGTTTCCGCGGTTTGTTGATTCAGGAACTACTTCTGGTCTCAGCAAATCGTATTGATCAAGACAGTTAGATTTTTATCATCTTAATTAATGATAAATTGCTTCTGTACATAAAGGTTAGAGATCATTTTTATCAAAATTACATTTAACTTTATTTTACCCTATCAAAGATAATCTCTCAGACTCACATTTTTTTAATCATTCTGTTCAGTAAGAGGTAACAAAATTGTATAACTGGCACTTAATGAGTCTTGGTTTCTCAAATCACTCGAACAAACGATACAATTTTCTCGTAGATATAGACTACCTATTTTTTTAGTTATTCATTGATTAGACAGAAACAAGTACATGAAACAAACTAAGTATATCCGATTCTACAAATGTGGAACTGAATTTGAGAAATAGTGGAATGTAGTTCGTAAACAATAGGAAGACTCAAATGTAATCCTCTATTGATTAAAATGAAATTACAACAGTAAAAATATAAAATCATATGCTTAGATAATCTCCAGTAGTGTAATCCTCTATTTATTATTCCTATGTATTCATACATCTCCTACTCTAAAAAAATATATTCTAAGCATATTCTATAATTTAATTTATCATTAATACTTTTTATTTCTAAAAATTACAATTGAACCCCATATATTTTAATTTTTGAAAAATTTCCATAAATAATTATATTATTAAAATAAGTATTTACTATATTCTGACTAAAAATAAATATTTATTATAAAAACTACATTACAAAATATAAAAATAATAAAACGGTAGAGACATCACCACTATTATATTTTTCTCACAAATGATCAATTAACGCATTTCGAAATGAAAAATAAGCTTTTTTATCTTTAATTTTTCTAAACTGGCCTAAAAATTTGGAACTGAATATTATCAACTGCTATTTGGACTGTAGATGTGGAGTTTCGCTTTCAACTTCATTTGGTGCATCGAGATCCCGCTCATCCTCGATTATCATAATATGTAAAATTATGCATGTAATCATTTGTCATATTATGTAAAATTATTATAAGAGATTTAAACATCATTAATGGTATATAAAATTCAATGGATATTTAAAATTTAATTATTATTATGATTTAATGATCATTTATAACAACTAAATGTTTTTAATGATTATTTATGTCATTTAGAAAAATTTGTAGGTGGTCTTTAGTCTAATGGTTGGCGGTAAAGCCACTAAAGACAGGCGCATTTGCACATCTTGGGATCGAGTCTTACCGCCTACATTATGTAGGAATTTGGCTAATGGACCGGTCAGTTGTGGCCCAGTGTTGAAAAAAAAATTTAATGATTGTTTTCTAACAGAAAAAGCCACTTCTAAAATAGAGAAAAAAAACATTATTCTAGTTTAAAGTAAAAATAGACGTGGGCTGGAGAAGATTTTACTCTAAAATAGCATTTAGAGTTAAATATAGATTTTACTCTAAACCTAACTCGAAACATTAGTTATTTTCAATGAAAAATAATTCTCCTTATTCTTATTTTTTTTCCTGTGAACTCATTTATCATTTTTAAATAATCAGGATTTTCAACTACATCTTCCATAAATATCATTCAATAAATCTTGAATATAGTCAAACATAAATAATTCTTATATATAAGTTTCATATAAAATTTCTTACCACATAAGCAACTGATATTGGAATTGTTAGCAGTATACGATAAATTATCCACGTATTTGGATTACAATCATCCATCTTTTTCAAAAAATTCTTATATATCGAATGCTTTTGTAATTTCCTTTGACAACACATCTCATAGAAATTTAAGTTCTACAATCGGGTCTTCTCCATCTAAATCTAGATGCACATCATACTTTAAAATAGCTTCAAGATTGATACAAGATAACTTCAACTCATTATCTTATGCTAACATTAGTTTTTTTTAGCAAACAAAAGCTCAGTGATTGCTTCATAATGCTGAAATTACTCGAATCTTACCTCAAGAGACATCACATCTTGATCCATGATATTGATGAAGTAATCAATCCTAAAATTCTCTTATGTAATTTGCGTCTTGCTTTCATTAACTTTCTCAATATCCACACCATATTGCCATTTTTCCTTATACGCTTCAGTTTTGAAAAAAATATTGGTTCGATCTCCATATCAACAACAATTTGTGTAGCTTTTTCTTTTGTCCTATTGTTTTTCATATAAACAAGTACTTCTGATGGAGAAACAATTGTCCTAAGATCCATATCTTTTAATTGTAAGCTTTTGCTAACTATATTCACCACATCAAGAAAATTATATCAAATTATCATTCCCAGTAAAAAATTTTGAACCCTTCAATACCATGTATTTCACTCATGGTAAGAGACTTAGTTTCATTTCAATGTCCTAGATTGTCATTGTATTCTGCTAAATAAAATAATGCATCTAATTGTATCTTTGGAATATGAAGTTTTATTGCTTTAACACTATCAATGTGACTTTCCCAACGGGTTTGGGACAATGGTTTAAGTGTAATACTATTTACCATTCTCTGAAGACATCTCAATTATTGGTTAAAGATGCAAATAAATATATATACGGTGATCAATGCCAAAAAATAGATTGCTTGAATGAGGATGTCATATCACAAGGTTCAAAGTTAAGACTATGACATCCACATGGAGTGTGAAATGCCTTTGAATTTATATTAAACAATCTTTATTGTACTCTCGAATGTTTTCCCTTCATATATTGTCTATTTTCGTAACTTTGTCCTCTAATATCGTCGATGTTCAACTTAGAATCAATCAATACATCTTGAAGAATCTTAAAAAGTCTTTATATGACTACATCAAAAGTCAAATCAAGAATGACTGAAAAATACTTCACATCTTGAGTATTCTCTAAGATTATCAACTTCATCTCATTAGCAAGCAATTTTATTAACTCATTCTGAATCTTGTGGCTGTAATAATGGTAATTGATTTCACCATTATTAATTCGTCAAATGTGTTCCTTCGTCACTGGAACAAAGCTTCAAATAATTCTAATAAATGCCAAAAAAATCCCACTATTTGGATCACTAATCTTCTAATTATCTCCATGAGATGCTAAGTTTCTCTCAGCTTGAGTCTTTTCCACCGAAATTCTTCTTAGCATCATATCTCTAATGCTTTTTTCCCTTCTTAATTGTCTCTTTCATATGTTTATCCATAATTTTATTCTTTTGCAATCTCACTTCTAACTCTATCAAACGACTCAGGCAAGTAACATGATTATGAGTACCTTCATGTCTTTTGAGCCTTTGTAAAATATTTCTTCAGTCACTACATCCAATACTTTCTAAGAACGTACGACTTGCTTCTTAATCGAATAAATTAAAGCAAAAACAAAAGATCTTATCTTTAATTTTTGAGTAAACTAATCGTCTTCATTCTTGTTTCTCTTCATTACTCATTTTTCTTATATAAGTTGAATGCATGAAACTTTTATTAATATTATCTTTTAGAAAACGATAATCAATTGTGATATAGTATTGGCAATGTGATATTATCATGGAAGTCAACAAAGGATATATGTTCATTGCTCGAAGCAAATATGCTCAACCACGAGGATTCAACGCATGAAATTTCTTGGAGAATATTTTTAGCTTCATTACAAAACATAAAGAAGGATCATCAAATCAAATAGAGTTCAAACAAAGGAATTATTCAATTTATAAATCAAGTGATGTCCTAGTTTACCCGATTCAAACCTGCATGTATTTAATGAAAAATCTGACCTTACATGAGTTAAGCTACGAACAAACTTATTCTATAATCTTGCTCCATCAAAGAATCTCAGAAAATTGGATCCAGCCCAAAAACAATCAAGGAAGACCAAATTCCGTCCATAGCAAAGATTGAAGTTATTTATGTCTATTTTTTTCATTACACATACTTTAGAGTTTGAATTTCATTTTCCAAGATGCTCTGCATGTTGAGTGATTATTATTAAAAAGTTATGAATATACTTTATTTATAGAGCTGAATCTCATAAATAAATAAAAAAAGAAGTGTTTTATTTATTATATTTGGAACATTGAGAGTGATTCTCATTATTTTTGTCAATGTTGTGTAATATCCATTGATCAATTATAGTGTGTAATATCCATTGATTAACATGGTCTGCCTTGAGCTTTGAATATTTGGCAGAAGATTTCAGATCAAATGCAGTTGGATCCATCTGCATTTAAAATTCCCAGCAACAAACTTTTTTGCAGAACAAAAAATTAATTTTAAAAAAAGAAACTTAAAAAAGGGTATGTACTCCTCTCCCCCTGTCGCCCCTATATGCAATTCTTTTTTTTCTTTTTTTACTTAATTAATTTGGACATTAATACTCAAACTATTTTCTTTAGATCAATTCTTATAAAAACATTATTATTTTAAAATTAAAATAACTACCATAAGTCAAATATTTGTCTGTGTATTATGTGTATTCAGATATATATGTGCATTGAGTTTGGTTTTATATTTTTTTCTATATTTACCAACGCAATTTTTAACTTCTTCCATTGTATATTTCAACTTATTAATATTTTCAATTTAGAATGTTTTGTTTCCGTAAACCTATGAAAATGTTATATTAAATTTAAGTAATAAAAATCTTGACTAGAAAAATAAAATAATTATAAATAAAAACTTGTCTAATTTTTCATAAATAATACTAAAAATATATAAATTATGCATATGATATTTTATTTCATAAAAAAATACACTACTTCATAAATAATTATTATCATCGAGAATCGCATAATCATTCAAAAATTTCATCTTGAATGTCTTTCATATACTGCATTGAAGTTTTATTTTGCTCGAAATCTTCATGTGACACAAATTCTTGTTCAACAGCATAATCATGATCTGCTTCAAAGTCAACATCTCCTAGATTGGATAATTTAATAAAATTATTCAGTGCCTTTGTTGGTGTAATTGTTTTACGTTGAATATGTATGGCATATCTTGGCTTTCTTTTAAAACCCGTCATATTACTTTCCACACACCAAAATTTGTTCAATAATTGATCTAATGAAGAGTGTCGTTTATTAAAAAATTCTCTTTTGAGTATTAGGTGGTCTAGCTCCATTATTTTCACCTTGATACGGAGTAAGAAATCTAGGCCGAAGAGCATAACCAGAATCTTCTAAATAATATTTTGCAGTTGGTGGAGTTGGAAACTGATGATTCTCTTCCATTGCCAACATTAGGACCTTTGCATCATGATTCGATCACAGAATACTAATATATGATATGTAAACAATATGTCCAAATTGCATATTACCAAAATATTTATACTTGTGTCGTTTTTTTCTGTTCCAATATTTTTTTGATTTTCTTCCTGTAACAGTGACATGAACATGTGTCTCATCTATTGCACCAATAAAACCTTTAAAGTAAGGCCAATACCTTTTGTGAGACTGTAACTTTGGATGAGGTTGTGTGAGTTCTTCAGGATGATGCCTAAGCAAGTCAGCCGCCATATGTTCGAGAGCAGCCAACACTTCGTGAAACTTTCTTCCTATGGTATCGTGTGAATGACCAAATGTTTTTTGAAGATGAAGAACGTGCATAGCTTCCATATACACGCTTTACTTTGCTCATTGGAAGGTGTTTCATACACTATCTTTAGCATAGTCAAAGTTCTATAAATAACAATTCCATAATACTGAAAGCATAATGAATGATATAAAAAAGTCAAAAACTATTTATCATTCAAATGTTAAAGCGTAGAAAAATTCTAAACATCCAAAATAAACGCTATTTTGGAACTAATAATAAAGGGCTGCTTCGCTAGGGCGAATATCGGAATCTTCCTTTATCCGAAGGCGGGCAACTTCAGCCGGTGCTGGCGCCTGCGTATCCTTATTTCGTATTTTGACAAAGCAGCCTCATGCTTTCAGAGAAGTGGCGGTTCGAATCTTATCTGAACTGCGATAATAACTGACTAAGCTGTGTCTACCAGGCTGTCAGTTGAGATGGAGGCTCCCGGCGCACGGCTAAAACACCACTTACTTTTCAAAGACAAACTGCTCCTAAACCAAGCCATAGCCCTTGGGCTGTGTCTCGATCTCCTACGTGCGAAATTAGAGGGACCTATGGCTGATCCCGTTGGTCCCACCTTCTCCGCTTGTTTCAGCTGCAAGTGGGAAGATGATGCTCGCTGAATACACATATATCTGTCAAATAAATGATTTTTATGTGGTTGGTTTGGTATACGAAGAAGAGAAAAATGAATTTCGTAAAGAATAAGTAAATTTGTTTAGAATTTTAGTCAAACAAGTTATAAAATAATATAAAAAATAATCCTAAATTTGTTATATTAACTCTCGAAATTGAAGCAAAAATTACAAAATTTTGGTTTTTGGCTTTACAGTCCAATTAGTAAAAACTCCTTTAAACAAATTTTGTAAAATCATGATTAGTTAAAAATAGATTTTGTGAAAACAAAAATTAAAAACCAGTCAAAAACTGAAAATTCAAACAAACAAAACAATTTTCTTGGCAACTACAAAATGTCTTATTTTATTTTTATTAATTAAATACTCAAACAAATACATAAACAAACAGAGTCAATCTGACTCTACAAACGTGGAACTGAAAATAAACAATGGTGGAAAGTGGTTTCCTAAACAATAGGAAGACTTAGTCCACTTATTAACTGAAAAAATTGTAGATTTTATTCAATCTCAGTTCAGTCATGAGGCAAAATCAAATAATTCCGTTTCACAAAGTTGATTCTGGTCGAGACTCTTCTACTATGTTCCGTAATCTCTTCAGTTGAGTCATACGACTCGTGATTATTGTGAACCCACTAAAATGGGCTAGATCAAATGAGACCCATTAAGACCCACTAAGCATCGTCTTGAGATTTAGAGCCTATTTAACATTCATCAGACACAATGTCATTTTTCCTAAATGCAGAGTGGCCCTTAAGACTATTTGCGAGTCTCTCACCAGATTTCTTATCCAAAATAAATAATAATAAAATATTAAATAATAGTATTTTGTTGAGAGAATTTCTCAAAAAATGTAAGAGAGTCTTCTATTTAAGAGATTATAGGTGGGAGTTTTTAGAATTTTGAAATTCACAATAAAATAATATTATATATTATTTTATTATTATATCTTTTTTATGAGAGATTCTTGTGAGAGACTCATATTGGAGATGCTCTAATGAATTAATACTATATATTTGTCAAAACATATAATGTGTTTAATGATTTCGAATTTCTTTTCTTCCAATTATTATTCTGTGTGAAGATGACAAAATTATCACCAGATTTCTGGTAAACATCTTACTTAATTAGTTTTTCGTTCACAACTATACCTATAATATAGTAAAAATAAGAAGAAAACATGATTTGTTGAATATATGTAAACTTGGCCCACTGAGGGCCCACGTATTTTCCAACGAAAGCTTAAAGCGAAAAAGGTAAGCCACATGTCTCACATTTATGTGATATGACAAACGCTCAGAATTACGAATAAAATAGGGACCTTTTTTTATCTCATGTAATTGCTTCAGACAACGTACCTAATGAAATAGTTTTTCCTTGTTTTTTACTCTGAAAGTGGATAATAGTTAATGTAAACAAAAACTCATCTGTTTAAGTCTGATGTCGATCTGTCAGTGGACAATTCTTTGTTTAAAACTGAGAGTCAGGCAAGGCAAGAGTGTTGTAAACATGCAGAAACGTGATTTCAAAGATGCCTCAAGGATATTTCTGTAATATATATTAAGACGTTACTTAATGATGCCACCATTTTTTAGAAAAAAGAAAAAAGTGCTGAAGAAAGAAACATAAGTGGTTCTGTTTTGGTATAAAACTACTACTAGACAGAGTTTACACAGACTTGCATTTGCAGCTGGCAACACAATCTATATACTAGTCCTGGGCATAATACCCGAAACCCAAAACCCGACCCAAAACTGACCCGAACTTTTGAACCCATTTAATTTCGGGTATATTGATAAAACACCAATGGGT